>VXBB01016404.1:151077-184484 GCA_013399915.1 Illadopsis cleaveri | reverse complement strand
TTGACAAAGAGCCCCTCTCTGGTTCCCTGCAGCCCCTTCAGACACTGGAAAGTGCTGTGAGGTGTCCACACAACCTTCTCTTCTCCAGGCTGAACAGCCCCAACTCTCCCAGCCTGTCTCCTTAGGGGAGGTGCTCCAGCCCTCTTATCAACATCGTGGCTTCCCCTGGACTCGCTCCAGCACTTCCGTGTCCTTGTTGTGCTGGGGCCTCCGGAGCTGCGCTCGGTGAGCCGAGCGCTGGCTCACGGATGTCTCTGCGTAGGTTTGGGCGATTGGGATCGCGGGCGCGGCTCTGGGGCTCCCCTTTAAGGGGCGGTGCGGGCGCCGTGACGTGCGCGGGGCCGGGCGGCAGGCGCGGGGCGAGCGGCGGCGGCGAGCATGGGGTAAGCGGCGGTGGGGTAAGCGGCGGGGCTCCGGGGTCTCGGNGCGGCGGGGCTCTGGGGGCTCGGGACGGGACCCCGACAGCTGCAGGGGGAGTCCGCCCGGCCTTGCCGGTACCTCCGGCTGCGAGCGGGGCCGTGCGAGCGGCATCGCCTCCGGGAGGGTCGGGGCCGTGCGCCCTCCCCGACACAGCCGGGCGGAGCCCCCGCGCTGTGTAAATTCAGGCGCATCTTTTCCTGCGGGGGAAGGAAGCAGCCGCGCTAGAGGCAATAGGCAATGCCGTGGTGGTGTGGAAGGGGTACGTGGATGTCTTGGACCCTTGGTCTCTTCCACAAGGAGAAGGGTTTGATGTAACAAACGTTTTGGAGGAGAGATGTCACTTCTCAGCTAGGCTGATATTCTGTCTTCACATGTGTGGCTCTGGTACAGCAGGCGTGAGCCTTATCTTGAAGTCAGGGCTTGCTCTTTGTAAATGACAGAAAAGAAATTTAGGAAGGAGCAGTTAAATTGTTTGAATTACCTTTGTTTTCAGCTATGGAATGTCTAAAAAGAGAACTGTGGATGTCTCAGCTTGAGAAGATGGGTGACTTCTCTTTTCCCTTTCAATTACATTGCAGCTTTGAAAAATTACTGTTGTGCAAAGGCCTAGACTTGACACCAAACTTACCTTCTTGTTAGGCAATTTTATTAGAAAGGTGGTAATTACTCACAGGAATGCTGTCCTTGAAAAGCCACCCGGATATGACTCTGGAGGAAAACCACATCTCAGAACTTTCCAAAATGACTTATGACTGAGCTGTCCCATTTAGGGTTTTTCAATACTGGAAATTGCATTGGGTGGCACCATCTGTGACTGCAGCCAGTGGGACACCAAGCAGGTATTTGTTTAGTTACAGACAGTGCCCAATGTTTTGTGTTGTGCATGTTGAGGTTTCTGTGCTTTTTTAACCAAGTAGTAAGCTGTATTCCTTCTGGAGGAGTTGTCCTGGTTCCTTGCCTGCAAAGTATACTCCACCCTCTCTCTCCGTGCCAATTTCTTTTAAAAGGCAGGTTTTGCCTTGTTTTTTGATGACTGTGTTAGTTGAATTCTTCACTGTGTAGAGAGAAGGGCTGATGTCAGTTGGAATATTTCATTGTATCTGCAACAAGATAAGCATTCTCTTTGAACATTCTGTAACATGACAGGAGACAACAAAAGGCAATTTCCTTTAGTGCCCTGTTCTTTCTTAGGAGTTGCAGATATTACCTTTGACACTGCCCTTGAGAAGGAGGTGATGATTTCCTGGCATTATGGGTCAGAAAATGTTCAGTTCCCCATTCTTGTATCGGGCTGATTTCTAGATGGAGTTACCACCCTGGCACACTGCTCACAAATCCTGTCTTTTTAAGAGAACTTCCCCTTTCTGGGGGCTAGTTACTAACTACCTGTGGACTTGCCACTGGACTCTGTGATCTGGGAGTTTCTTCTCCCTGCTTGGAAGTCCTGCCACAATTACAGTCTCATTCTAAGGACAGGGTTAGGGAAGGGCTACTGTGGAATGTTTGTTCTTTGTTGTCTTGCCTGGCTGAGCAATTCCTAGTTTGCTTGTACTTTTGCTTTTTTTTTGTTGTGTTTAGTCTGAGGTCTTCTGCAGAAGTGCAAGCAAAACATCAGGTCTCAGTAGGTTTCTTTTTAGTATCATCCTTTAATATTACTGTCTGTCAGGATTTATATTGCGTATCAGGTGCTGTTGAGGCAGACATGCACTTTGGGCAATCCTTTTAAGTGTACTTCACGTTGCAAGCAGTCCATACCCTATGATCTTTGGACATTTTAAAGACAATAAATTACACTCCATTTGAGTGTCTTAATAATGCAGTTCTAAGTACTTGAAAGCATTTTGCTTCCCAGAGTGCTGCATTTGGAAGCAAATGTAAGCATTCTAGGAAAATTATACAAGTCAGGGTTAACTCAGATTCAGGCCTTTTACTTTGTTGATCAGTCCTTAAAGATCATGTGGAGCTTTTATGTCAGGATGTAGACATACGTTTCATACTGCTAAACTTGATAATTTGCCACCATTTTTCCTTGACCATAAGCGATTTCTCCAATTTCTGCTGCTTGTGAAATTAGCATTGTAGCAAGAGTTTGCTACTGGAAGGTGTTTCAGGATATTTTTCCCCCCATTTTAGTTGGATTACTGAGTTTTCCCCTGCTTTACTCTGGTTTCAAAGATGGATTGTGAGCAGTAAGGTTAATTTAGCTGGTTTCCTCTTTTCACTCTGCTGTACGTAGTATTCTTATTTTAAGAAACTGTGCAAAGAGCACAGCACTGATTCACCAGGACAGAACTTGTTATTTTCATTGGTGATGTGATTACTTAGCCTTGGTATGCCAATTTTCCAATAGTGGCCCTTACTGGAAAAGGAAATTAGATGACTCATATCCACAATTCAACTAATTGTGAAGCATTTGAGTGTTTAAGGAGGTGGAGCAATTCAGAAGAACATCTGTATCAGAGTTACAGAAGAAAATAATGTAGTTGAGGCAGCTGATACTGGGCTTTGTAACTGGAAACAAAACTTCACATGTCTGTGTACACAGTTAATTGGGCTCTGTTTCTGAATTAATTTCTGCCTGTAAGTTACAACAGATTGTGTAACAGGTCCAGTAATGCTTGAGGCAAGGCTGTTCCTCCTTATGTGAAGGGGGAGTCAGAATGTCCATCTTCCTGGGAAGCTTTGGCCAGCAGAGACAGACCAGCCTTGTTGGATGGGGATATGCTCATTTGGGGTTTGAGCCATGTGTAGTCTTGTGGCTTCCTTGTCCTTTTGTGATATGGAGAAAATCCATGTCATTCTGCCTGCCTTTGGCTGATATGTGACATCTGTAATAGGCTGCTACAGGCTAACCTGTCAAAACCAGCATATTTCTAACAGTGAAAGATGATTATCCTGATTTGCTTTGTCTGGTTTAGATATTTTCAAGCCCATATTTTCTCCACACACAAGGTCAAAGATACTGGGATATTGAACTATCATTTCTCCTCCCCTGCTATCACTATCAGGGGCTCCAGTTTACACTTGCTGGTCTATTTGGCTACTCCAGGATCTGTAATAGGTTGCCAGTGATAAGAAAGTAAATCATGAAGATAGTTACAGAATCACAGAATTGTTAGGGTTGGAAGGAACCTCTGGAGATCATCTAGTCCAACCCCCCTCCAAGGCAGGGTCACCTGGGAGCAGGTTACACAGGAATGTGTCCAGGTGGGTGTTGAATGTTTCCAAAGGGAAGACTCCATGAAAATTGGGGAACAGCTTCTAGAAATGTAAGCAGTCTCTGTTTAATGAGCAGACAATATCTTTTCCAGTGCTGGTCCTTGATGTTTTCTGTAATAAAGGAGTTAAACTGCATACATCCTGTTCTGTGAGGCTCGTGTTCAGGCACAGGCTAATCTCACCAAAGAATGTAAGCTTCTTGCCTGGAAACAGCTGAGACTTGGATTTGAAGCTACTTTAAAAAAATGTTCTATGCATTTTACCAGCCTGAAGAGTAAACATCAGCATTCACAATTAGCTGTGGTAACTTGCATTGCAGGGTGCTTGGTTTTGTTCACTGTGTTCTTGGTGAAGAAGCTGCTTGAAGGTGTCAGAGTGTTATGAGTTGTGGTGTCTGCTGCTATAGGCACTTAGGTTTCGTTTCCTCAGAGATCAAGCAGGAAGGAGAGGTTGAAAAATGCTGCCCTGGCGCAAGAGTCAGATGTGGATGGCTGGGTTAGCCTGCCCTGCTAACCACAGAGAGCTGTGTGACAGCAACAAACAACACAACCTGGCCTGAGCATACAAAGACACAGCAAGACTGATGACTTGGATTTCGTTCAGGAGTTAATTTTCCTGTGGCTGTGTGCTTAATTGACTGCAGGTACCTACCAGTGTAGAGTGTTCCCTCTAGCTGTGGGTTTTGCTGTGTAACTCTGAAAATAGTAAAATTTTAACATACAAGTTGACTCTGGAGAGACCTTGTGGAAGTGGTTGCAGGTAGGGTAACCCTCAGAGAAGGATCCTATAGCCCAAGAAACAGAGAATCCTTTAAAAACATGTTCAAAATACCACAATGGCTATTTATTGGGATCTGTAAAAAGTTGAGCGTGTGAGTTCCAAAGGTAGCTCCAATTCTGCTTTTTATGTACTGCTATTAAAAAAGCCATGGCTTGAGGTGTAGCTGGATATATTTGCCACAGATTGTGTTTGTAGATGTTTCATGGGAGGAGGAGAATACTCTCATTGCCCAGCCTTTTAAAACTGCAGCTATAAGGTATTCAGTGAAATGAACAAATTAGTATAGTTTCAGGAAATTACCAGTTGTGTAGAGCTTGGCCTTTTGACAAAATCTTTGTATTCAAAACATTTTATACCATTTGTTTTTGATGTGATACACCTCTGGTTTTATTAGTGTGATCTCTGACTCTCAATTCCACCGAGGTAAACTTGAAGACCTCTTTTTTTTTTTTTTAGGTTGTGAAAGGAACTAGTCATCAAAGTCACTTTTGTGACTCATTTTGGTGAAGGTCTTGTTAATAATCAATGCCATTTAAAATAAGTAGTGGTTGTCCAGATGTCACCTCTGCCGCAGTGGTCTGTTCTCTTTTTCTTGATGATTCTTGTTGTGCTGAATGAGTAATATTCCAGAAGAGAAGGGAAATGTGGGGCAGGATGTCAGTTCATAGTAGTATAGGATAATTAATTTACATAATTTAAACTTTGCTCATGCCTGTACACAGTGTTTGGAAATTTTACATGTGTGATGATGTATGAGTAATGTGGGTAAAGAAAAAGGTGTGTTTCCTATAAAAGCTGGGTTATAAGGCAGGCAAAGCAGGTGGATGTAACTTAGTCCAAACTTCCTTTTACTGCAGTTTCAGTGTGTTTGACAAGTCATACAACAGGTTTCAATTTGCCAGGAAAAAAAAAATCCTTTAATTCTTTGGCCAAGTTAGTTTCTAATTAGTTGCTTAAATCTGGTTCCTAGGATTAGTATGGTATTGGCAGTAGCAAATTCATAATATTGCACTTTTCGTGGGGAATTTTTTTTTGTGGCACTTAGTTGTGTTTTTTGGTTTTTTCCAGTTAAACTTGTTCTGTTAATTCAGTTAACCATCTAAGAAAAATCCTTCCCGTTGCCAAATTTGAATTTGGGTGTGGGGGGTAACATCCTGTGTCCTTGAAGTGGGTGGTGGGAAGGGAACTGACTCATGTTGTTTGCCTTAAATATCTGTAATCAATCTACATTCTCTTTTTGCCACTAAAGGAACATTTAAAATTTATTTACCACTTGCAGAAGTCGATGCTTTTAGTTGTGTTTAAGGACAGTTTATATGCTGAGGGTCCAATGGACTGAAAATTATCTGGGGGCTTGGATGAAGCTGCAGTGCTAATTCTTGCACTACTGATGAGAGACTTCAGTCTCTCTGAATGCCTTGACTTTTCCCCTTGTTATGTGCATATTTTAATGTACCAGTTACTTACAGCAGTTACTCTCAGTTGTCTACAAAGTGTACAATAATAGATTTCTTGGCAAACTTCACCGGAAAATTGTGTTTTTAGTGTGTATTAGAAAGGGATTTATATAAATAGACATATTTAGTACAAGTGCATTATTTATGGACCAAGAAGAGATGCTTGTATACATATTCCATAGTAACCTGTTGGGTCAGGGTGGCAGATGTCTGAGTAAAACCACAAACTCCAGGAAGTTCCCTCCCTGCCACTTTCTCGTAAAGGCTGTTTAAGAACACGTTGTGCTAAACATGTTATTTTAAACATGTTATTTTATAAAAGCAGAGAATTAAAAAAAAAGTAAATATAATATTAAAAAATAGTAGTTAGCTTTATTTCCAGTAGGTCTTTGTGTATAAAATTAAAGTTTATTATTTTGGGCTTAAAGTAATCCACATCAGATTCCTATTTGAACAAACAGCTAAAGGCTAAATTCAGTACATATTTAGCAAAATGCTTCCTGAAAGACTCTTGCCTTCTCTTTTTCTATAGCACTCTGGCAGTTGCAGAGTTTCTTGCTTTCCATGGCATTACTGTTTTAGGTTGTTTCTCACACCAGAGCTGGGTCCCTGGGCTGTGCTCAGCTGTGGGCTCTGGGGGATGTAGCTCAGGGCTATTTATACTGCAGGTAAACAGAGGGGTTGTTTTGCTGGGGCTTTTGTTGCAAACTCTCCTTTTGGGAGTACCCCGAAAGAATTATGGAAAGTGGTGCTGAGTCTTAGGGGTTTTCATTTAATCTGTGTCCCTGCTAGAGCAGTTTGCAGTTAGTGATGGCTTGAGCTGGTGCTGCTCTGAGAGGTTAGTCAAAATAAAGTGAAACCCTTTTCTGACCTTAAGGCACTGTAAATGGGCAGAACCCCAGCAGAGACTCTCTGAAGTGCTAATTGAGTTAACATTTGTTTGAAACACCAGACATCACAATTTCAATCCACACTTCACTGCATTGCAGAGGTTGTAAAATGACTTTGCAGTTACTCAAACCTGCCAGTCTGATGAAACAACCAAGATTTGGTAAAATTGAAACCATGCTGCTCAGTCTGAGTCTTAGGCTGCCTGTTGCCTACCACAAGAATCACTTGGAAACTTCCTGATCATGTAGAGAGGCTGTTTTGGGGAGGTGGCCAAGGCTGCACCAGCAATTACTGTGATTGCACCTGGACTAGGAGGCCTGACTCTATTGTATATTTTGACTGTCTGCTTGTGCTGAAGCACCTGGCTGTGCTAAAATAGGCTGGTCACTCTTGCAAGTGTTAAAATCAGGCTAATGTTTTCCTTTGAGTTTGCTTTCTGAGTAATAGTAAATTATTTTCGTTTAGTCTTTAGGAAAGTGGTTCTTATGTTTTGAGTTTTTATGCTAAAACATTAAACTGAGGAAGTGTGTTGTTAGTAAAGTTGTAAAAACTAATCCCTCTGAAAGGCTCTTGGGAATTCTTACTGCTTAAAAAAAAATCCTGCTAAACTTTAGAGGCAGTATCTGGGGTCACATGGCTGTGACAAAAATGTTAGTTAAGCATTTCTCTCTGGGGACTTGTTTGGTCATGCTCTACACCTGAGTCAGGGCAAATGTGGATATTTACCATTTCATCACATTTCTGGGAACTTGATCCTTTTCTGGAGCAATAAGGAATGACATACATGTACTCAATTTTTTATTTTATTTTTAGGAATGGCCTAAATTATCTTTTGAAGGCTTTCCAGACCACCCCATGTTATAGCCATAACTCAATATTTGTAAATGTTTGTTTTTAAAAACAGCAGTGGTTTTGAAAAGAACCTTGCCAATGTCTTTCTCAAAGCATGGAACAAATCTTGGAATAGATTAAAACTTGCACAATAAAAAGGCTGCTTAAACTAATTTTTCATAACTAGGTGGTCTCATTGTTCATTTGGATATTTTTTCCTGTTTTAAGACAAGATTTTTAGTGTCTCCCACTCACATGAAGGCATAGATATGTGAAAACTTCCTTTGTATCAGTTTACAAAATGTCACTGACTTAAGTGATTCAAACTATTAAGAACAGTTAAAAATACATTGCTGGAATCTAAACTTTGATATTCGAAAATGCTTTACTTTTTTTTTTTTCCACTTGACTCTTCAAGATTGAGATCTCCAACATGAACAACTGCCTTGAGAATTAACTTCTACAAACAGTATTATTTAGATCCTGAGCTTGGTTCTCACATTTTCATATGCCCATTGCATCTCATTCAGTCCTGAAAGGGGTGAAATAAACAAGTAACTCTCTTTATGTGAGCTGATAGATATTTTGAATAATTAGGCAGCTTTAAAGGTGAGTCTCTGGGACATTCTCATTACATAAACTTCAGTGCTTTCCAAAGCTGAGAGGATAGGGATAGAAACGGAAGTAGGACAAGGCAGGAGAGAGGTGGTAGTAGGAAAGAGCAGGATGTTATCTCTCCAGTTTTACTAAATGGAGTAAATCTCTCCATATTTGCTTTCCTGTACATTTTATGAGAGGTTGCAGTTTGTCATTGCTGCAGTAAAAACTGCTGTTAGGTTTGATTTTTTTTTTTATGAAATCATTGGCAAAAGTTCACTTTTCTGTGGAGAGAAAGGAGGAGGAAATGTCAGTGAACAAGCTCAAGCTGTTTATAACTGGGTGTGCTTTATTTAGACTATGGTATATATGATGTGGGAGTCTGGAAACCTGAATTGTGACTGACGCCAGCAGAGCACTCTGAGCTGGTGCTGTGGCCACCCTGATTTCTGCACTCTGACGTTTGTTTGAAGAATGCAGGGGTCAGGTGTGCTTTCAGTTTTGGTTGGCTTTTGCTTTCTCATGCTTAACCATTCAGGGGAAGAATCTGTAAGCAACAATCCTTCACATTTTTCTTTTTCATTTATGTACAATGCTAACAGTAATTAAATTATTATTTAATGCGAATATGGTTTTTTCCAAATATTTTAGAGCCCTTTAGGCGAATTCCTCAGGTGAAAGCAATCAAATTAAGCACTTTTTGTCTAAGAAGGGAGTTAGCACACTGCAAGAGAGTCTTTATACAGTGCCTTGTCTCCTGAACGTTGGAAGGTTCCCTGAATAAAGTATGTTGAGCACCATGCTGACTTCACTTGACTATCATCCCTTAGTGGCAGCCTTCCTGCACCTTTTTCAGTAGTGGGATATCACTTAAATGCTCAAGAAGTGCTCAGTACTCCTTGGGCAGTAAAAGGACATTATTTCAGTAAGGTAGTGACTGACCGTGCAGAAATTCCGAATGGGTATTGCTAGTTTTGATTGTCAATAAAAATAGTTAGGAAAAAAATTTCTTTTTGAAGAACTCCAGTGTTGAGAGTGTTGACGAGATGAATTACAAGCTCACAGTGTTTACTGTTTTTTCTGTAAATGTCTCCTTACTTTGTGCTGTTCTAAGATACTAGCCTGCATGAACCCAAGCATTGGCAGAAAAATTACCTACTGTGAAGTAGGTGATAAAAATGTCTGCCAGTAATCAGTTGTTACACTCCTTAAAGAACTGTGAGAAGAGCTAACTCCTGTCTGTTATTTTACTTATTTTACTGGGTTGCCTCTGAAAGCTTATAATTTTGGTCTGCAGCAATCAGACTGTTTCAGTGGGTAGGACTGGATCCCAGTGCTTGCACACACAAACACAGAACTCTAACGTCTACACCTGACACACCTGCACTGCAAACATGTGTCTCCATTTAACTCTTCCAAAGATGGGTGCAAGATGTCCGTGTGTTGTGGTTGTGTCATTTGCCAATGATACAAGTGATCCAAATGCACAGGGGTCTCTCAACAACCTGGTGAAGATGAGGACATGGTGTCTTGGTTTTTTAGCTTTGCTTTTGTTGCATTCCTTATTAGAGGTAGCAAATATGAGATACCTGCTTCATTGAGCAGATAACTTTATTAAAAATAAACAAATGGAGCCTATGGTCTGTGTTTTTATCTGTTGATGGCCAGCTTGTATGCAGATGGGCTTATACTGTTTTCTCTCTTCATATCAGAAATTAATTTAATTGTGAAAGGTAAGGAGTAGTTTCCTGCTGTGCTTGGTAATTTATGAGGAAATATTTCTCCACTTTATTTCAATTTTTCTGGTATCTTTAATTCTGTCCAGCCTTTGCTAAAGTTCTAAGAAGTTCTTTGTCTGTACAAGTGAAGAATTTTAGTTGTCAGCCCTAATCTTTTTCCTTGACACAATAATTCCTTTCCATAGCATAGTTCACTAGAAAAAAGCAGTTTTTCCTTTACTGGGAAAAAAGCCCAAGGAAGAACCTAGAAGTCTCCTTTACTTTGTCTCTGCTACTGCTGGAGAATAACTGTGTGTAATGGAAGTAATGTCAACTTCCCTAGTAAGAGAGCTCTTTCAGGGTTGATCCAGCAGCGGAAACAAGAGGAAGGAAAAAGTTGTTGGCTGCTCCACAAATATTAGAAATTGCAGCTGACATTTCTTGTCCTGCAGTTTCTGAAGGTGTCTGTAGTTTGTCACAGGTGTTCTTGCTGTTTCTTGTGAACATTGGAATCGGGATGGGTGATTCAGTGTACAAATCCATTGAGTGCAGTTCTCTCTCTGTTTTTTTCTGCTCTTGAAATCGCATTTGTATTTTGCTTTTTAGACTTGAAAGAAATTGAATTGTTTGGATGGTGATGAGGTGGCTGTGAACTTGCTGCGCTGAAGTGAAGCTAATATTCATGAGGATGAGAGGGCATTTAAAAGCTGGGTGTTTAGGAGTGCATGTTTAGATCAGCATCTCAAAAATGTTCTGTAAGGATGCAAATAAATGGAGCAAAACATGCATGTGTTCCTCAACACTTTATTTTCACCTTTACATCCTGTGGTTGTGTTGCAGTAATCCATTTATTTCCTGGTAGTGTTTCTGACATGGTTCCTGTGACCTCAGGAGGCTGCAGCAGTTCCTGCTTCCTGTTTTACATGTAAATGCTCAGTTGCAGTGTATGTGGGCAATCCACAGTATTCCATTCAGTATTTCATGGTTGTATCCATAGTGCTGTATTTAGTGCTTCACAAAATCAGTGCTCAGGTCAGATGCGTAAAATCATTGTTTTGAAAGAGATTTGACTCAAACTTTTTCTTCTAGTTTTTGCAGAAAGAGAATAAAGTCGATGCAGCCTCTTTTAAGGGGAAAGAAGGCATTTTAAACTGAGCCTTTTTTGTCAGTGCTTGTGTTCAGTCAGTGCTCAGCTTACTAAGGGTTAAGTTGCTCTAGAAGACACTGAGGTGAAGTCTTAAAATTTGAGCTAGGGATAAGGCATTTTGCAATTCTTTTTGTCTGTGATTTAACCTTACAGTGTCACTGACACAAATCCAATTTTCACATTTAGTGGGTGTTTGGTAGCCAAGTGAAAATTGCTGGATGCTATGGAGATGTATCATTTTGTTTAAAGCTATTAACAGGAAACTGAGCAGGGAAAAAACAAAAAAAACTCTGTAGCTAAAATCTCTACCAAGAGGCAAAAACAGGATGGATGCAAAACTCTCTGGTCGTTATTTTAGAGCTGGTTGTTCATTAAAACTGACTTCCTGCAATTGTTCCCAAAACTGATGCATGGTGTGTTTTTTAAGAAATACGAGTTCTGGAGACTTTGTCTTCTATGGAAGATGGGCTTTATTGATTTCACACAGTAGGAAACAGATCATTTCACTTAGCACTTTAAAGGGAATTGTCATTGGCTTTGCTGTGATACCTTTTCTCCCCTGTGTGGTAAATAGAACTTGTAAAGCTTCCACAGGTAACTGGTTTTGTCTGCCTCCATCATTTGGAGAAGTCAAAACTGTTGTAATCTCTGGTCTTCCCATAATACATTTGGGAGTTTAGGCAGTGTTTCTGTATCCCATAATGTAGGCTGGCATACTTGCTGTTGCAGTAAAGTCAGAATTTCAGTTCTTCCTAACTGAAACATGGATTCTAAAATACCTGTTTAGAGTTGCCAGGGAACCTGCCAAGAATCTGTTCAGCACTGACATTGTCTTGAGTTTGGGACTGGGAGGTCTTAGGGAATGTGGGAAGAACTTGCTGTCACCCTAAAAGCTGGGATGCTTCATTTGTGGGCATGCTCTGAACCTGTGCATTCACTAAAACAACAACAATCAGAGTCAGACTAAAATGAGAGGGACCAAAGACCACTTGTCATGGGTGGTTCAGCTTTCCCTGGCTTAGCAGACCTGACCTGCAGCACTGCCTTGCACACTTGTGTCTTAGTCCATTAAGTACTGAGAGATTGGAGGTGGAGAAATGTGTTTGTGCAGGTTTGGTTGAGGAGTGACTCTTACCAGTTCTGGTGGTCTCTCTCTTGCAGTTTTGGAACCCTTATTGCCATTGGAATTACTGTTTTTGCAGTGATTGTTGTTACTATTATTCTGTGCCTCACCTGTTCCTGTTGCTGTCTGTACAAAGCTTGTCGAAGACCACGGCGTAAGTAGTTCTAGATTTATTTTCTTTTTCACATCTTTGAAGAGGATTTTTTTTATTACCCCTCCTGGAAAACTATGTTCCTATAAGAGGTGAAAAGACTCTGCTCAGAAGTTGCAATACTTAAAAAAAGTAAAAATAAGCATTTAAGCCACTCCAGAATGTGAAGTTGCAGAGAGATGTTTTGAAATATTTTCTGAGCATTTAAAAGTTCTCTTCCTTCCCACCACGTGTTTGTCTGGGAGTTGTTTGGGGTTTTTGTTTAGGGACCACCAGCACTAACCATGTTCCTTTTCCTTGCCTGTAGCTGTGGTGACCACCACTGCCACCACCACGGTGGTTCACTCTGCCTATCCCCAACAACCAGCAGTGCCACCCAACTACCCAGCAGCTCCATACCAAGGCTACCAGCCCATGCCTGTCCAGCCCCAGCCAGGGATGCCTGTGGCTCCATACCCTGCACAGTACCCTCCTCCTTACCCCATGCAGCCAGCAGGACCCCCAGCTTACCATGAAACTGTGGCAGGTAAGGCAGCACCAAGTGCTTCTTCATCTCTTAAACAGCTAAAGAGACAGTTGCTCTGGAGAAAGTCTTGTGTTATTTACATTTATTGTTTTCTATGGCTATATTAATAAAAATGTGAACAAATGACGTAAAACTCAAGTTATGGTGGGTGCTCTTATTCACCCTGGTGGAAATTTCCCTATGACTGTTTCTGTGTTAAGCATTGCCAGAGGAGGTGTGAGCTGGGGCTGTACTGGCAAAATTTGGCAATGTGTGGGGCTGTCAGCAGATCCAGTAGAACATTTTACTAATTCAGCTGACATTTAATATTAAAATCAAAACCAATTAACATATATGCATACATATATATGTCGGCATGAGTTGGATGTTTCCACATTCCCTTTCTAATTTAATACTTGCCAGCTCTATTCTATAAGAAGCATGTAGTGAACAGGACAAGGGGGAATGGATTCAAACTAAAAGACAGCAAGTTTAGATTAGTTATTAGGAAAAAATTGTTTACTGGGAGGTTTGTGAGGCCCTGGCATGAGTTAGCCAGAAAAGCTATGGACACATCTCTAGAAGTGTCCAAGGCCAGTTTGGATGGAGCTCTGAACAACCTGGTCTCATGTAAGGTTTCCCTGCCCATGACAATGGGATTGGAAGGAGAAGTCTGTTGATGACTTGCAGTTAGAATTATCAGAATCTTTTTTCTTCAGCTTTCCTTCTGTCACAGCATTGTTTTCATACAGCTTTATTGTTGCAATGACTAATTCCCACTTCTGCTGGTAATAGCTGTTCTCTGAACAATTGGCTCCAGACTGCTCAGAGGGGCCAAAACTAGGCTGTTACCAGTAGGATCTTCCAGCACTCTTGCAAACCTCACTGTTCATCTTTTTAAGTAACAAAGTATAGTCCTGACTAGTAAATAATGCCCTTAGAAAGTAACTTCCAGGACAACTCGAATATAAAATGGCTTTTCATGGTGTGAAAGATTTGCATACAGTTAGAAATTGTACATTGATAATATGCAAACCAGACCCACATGTGAAAACACTGACTTGGCAGGACTGTTGACTGTTTTTCTGTCATAAATGCTAAAGAAGCTGTGGATTTTATGGGATTATGCTGAAGTGCTGTGGCTTCATCTTTTTCATATGCAGGAGCCAATAAGTTAGTCATTTCACTTCTTCTGTGCTCTGGTTTCTCAGGCTGTTGCTGGTTTGTTAGTTTTTAAAACAGTTGTTTTTTGTTGTTTTTTTTTTTTCCCTGGGAACATACCAAAGCACTTTGCATGTTGCAACTGAAAATGCCTCACAGTGTGAGTTCTTTCCTTCATTTCTCCTGCCTGTTAGCCAAGGAGCTGGCTGTTAATTAGATTAGATTACATGCCAGGGGAGAATACCTGCTCTGCCACACAGGAGTCAAACCCACTCACTTTACAAGATCAGCAGAAGATAACCACACTTGCACTTTCCAGTGATCTGATCAGGTGCTACTTGAACAAACTTCTGCTGTTTGACAGAGCTGAAAATTAAGATGCCACTTGAGAGCAGCTTTTCTAAGGATCTCTTTCAAAGGATACACATCTGGTATATAAGTCAAACTCTTTCATGTGTTCAGTAGTGGTGGGATTTTTTTTCCCTTTTATTTTACTTCCTTAATTAATTTTTGACACTTAGCAGGAAAGCATTTTCCCTGAAGGAATCCTAAGATTATGTCTCTAGTCCTTTTACTTTTGACCAGTGTTTTTTTCTCAGCACACTATCAGGTATATCCTCTTGTATGTGCACCCCTGGCTTCCACTGGCTCTTTTTTTGAGACAGATCTGTTCCTTTTTTTTAGACTAGGTTCTCCCCTGGAGGCTACTCATGTACACTCAGCATCAAAAAAGCCCCAATGCCAACAAGAATGAAGGTTTTTGTGACCTTACTTCTGAAATGCAGATGTTTTATGAGTGAGCACAAGCTGTTTTCAAGTCCAATTAAAATACTGGCTAAGTTGAACCTCTTAACTGTGTACTCAAACCAGAAATTGCCATATTATATGTGGAATTCAGAATGTACATTTTACAAATCTGTTTTTTCTTGTGTTTTGCTTTTGCAGCTGGTGCTGGAGCCCCTTACCCTACCCAGCCCCCTTACAACCCTGCTTACATGGATCCTCAGAAGCCCACCTATTGAAAAGCTCTTCTACTGTGCTTCTGCATACAAAACTTTTCAAAATGTAATTTGTTCTGTTTACACCATGCACCTGTACTATATTTTTCTGGAAGACAACAATCGTTTGTCTAAGTAGAGTGAAAATCAGTTCAGTATCTTCTTATTTTTAATGCTCCAAGGAAGGAGTATTTTTCTTGCAGAAGTTAATTTATACCTCAAGCAAATACAAAAAGAGATTTTGCTCTAGATACAATGAGAGAAATGTGAAGAAGGAGCATTTCAGAAATACAGAACCACAATACTATTTACTGTGCAATAATTTTGAGAGGAATGGTCTAATATGAGCATTGTCAAATACCCAAAGCTGTAGCAATCTTTTGCACAGTATTAAAATGTAAAAACTTAACCTCTAAGAAACTACCTGATACATGTTATGTAAGTTCTGCCTGTTTTGAAGCTACCATTGTTAGGTAAGCTACCATTTAATGCATTTGATTTACCATTCAAAAGGGAATTTTTGCAACACATTTACCTTTGGTAAGTGGTAGTAAACCATGTTTAATTGCATTTGAGCTTGCTCTAAATAGCACAAGTTGGTTATTTCCTTGTTTTCTGTCCCAATTTTAAGGTTTATAAACTGTGCCTCTGTTGAGTGTTGTAGCTAGACATTAACAGAGTCTCTGCCACTTAATGGACCAAATAGATCAAAAGCTGAAACCCTGAAAATTCTTCATAAAAATTATTGGATGAGTATTTCTTCTTCAGGTGGTATTGGACAAGCTTACTTCAGCCATCTGTTGTTGATGAGTTTGGAATTAAAATCAGCCCCTTAATCACATGTTAAGCAGAGGTACCTTGGCAGTATTTAGTCCTGCCTCATCACAGAAAAGGAAATTATTTTACAGGAGAGATGGGATGTTAGCAGAAGATTGGGGTTTTCAGATGCTCAGGGTTTTTCCACTGTCTCTAGTGGGAACTGTAGGTGGCAGGAACCTAAGAATTACAGACCTTTATAAATCCAGTCTGCATTGGAGTAACAATATGTTGGGTGAGGGGCCACAGTGGGCATTAAACCTCCCTTTTGTCTTCAACATTCCTATAAAGCTGAGCAGAGAATGAGAAGTCAGGGAAAGGAAGGATTTGGTCACAGCCAGGTAATGTGTTTCTTAAGAAGGTAATGCTTTCAGTCATGAAATACCTTGAGACATCCTCATGACTTTTAACACTGCTGGGGTTTTAGGCTTTGTGAATCTTCTACTGCTCGAGCAAATAAGGTGGGGTTTTTTTCAGTCTTCAACAATTCTCTTTTCTGACATTGAAATGCAATTTGTTGTTAATCCTCATAGACCTGGGTTGTTGTTTGCATGTATCACTGTGACATAGTCAGTGAAATATTTTTAACATATCTTTTACACTGATTTTACTTTTTTAGAGAGGCCATTGGGCCTTTTGTCCTGTGATTCTACATTTGGGGTATATTATTGTTTGGTGGTATTGTTTTACCTCACAGAGTGGATGGAAATTGCTGCTGTCAAAGGCAGCCTTGTTCCTCTTCCTGATTTTTTGAGTCTATTTCTGGATTATCCCCATTCTTTTTTAAAGAAAGTTTTCAGGGCATTTCAGAAGAAACTTGATGAAAGTTTTTACATTTGAGTTCATGGCAACCTGTGCCTCTCTGTTAACACCTTTCTGAGTGTTGAAGTTAATAGCATGAAATGGTGCTGGGAGGCACTTAGAGAGCAGGTATCCATGTGTCCTGTGTCTGTGTGTTCCTCCTCTTGCCTGCCTTGTCAGCTGAGAAATTGGGCAAAATGTCATTACACTGTCAGATGTTACATGAGAACAACCATAAAAGGATGGAGTCTCCAGTATGGAGGAGGAAGTGTTGCCTTAGAAATCTGGAATGTTTCTGTGGGAGGGCACTGAGTAACTGGAGAAATAAATCCCTTGCTACACATCCTACCCCTGATGTTATTCATGGAAAAGGAGGGCAGAGATTGTTCCAGCACCTTTGTTAGCCTGGGTGGAGCCAGGCCAGGGAGAGCACAGGTACAGCACACCGTGTCGGGCTTCCTGAGGTTTTTACTGTGCCCTGCTCTTCCTGTCCCCCAGCTGGTGTGACAAAGGGAGCAGCTCGTGGCAGTCACAGTGTCACGTTTGTGTTGTGAGAGGGAAATCTGCAATTTCATGGAAGGATGGCTCAGTCATCATCCCTGAGGAGATGGGAGGAAAGTCAGGGGGCAGCAATAACAGACATTCCCAAATATGAGGTTTTGGGGTGGAAATTGTACAGACCAAACAGATGGTCCTGAATTATCACTGCTATGTGTGTGGTGGTGGGAGATGAGGGGTGGGTAGGGTTAAGGAGCCTGAAAATGGACACAGAAGAAAGCTTCAGTGGACATGTGCAAGTGATAACTATATAGAAGTGAAGAGATCAGTCATTACTGTCCAAGGAACTGCCTTAGCAGTACTATTACTAATTCAGTTACAAAACTTATTGAAAGAAGATAAAATGGTCCAGTTCACAATTAATCAGATTGTGATTAATTTCTTATTGTTAGTGCATTAATCATCATTAACAATGAGGTGTAGGACCAGTTTTTTTTTGGTTCTTGTCCTGCAACTTCGTTGAAGCTTGTTTTCAAATACTGAAGAGAATGGGATGGTTACAGAAAAGATGGAGATGATCCATAAGTTTTCAGTTTAAGCCTGGCTGATGTGTCAGTCCCAGTAGCTGTTGCCTTCATGTCACACTTGTTCTCCACAGTGCTGTAGGGAGGGAGCCAAGAATTTAAATGTTGATACATCTTATTTTTTTTTTAATTCTGTAAGTGCCTTTGTTTCAGAAATGTTCTGTGAAATTCAAGACAGTAGAATATTGAATTTACTAGATTATCATTGTTGCTTTTGTTACATACTGTAACCTCGCTTTGTATGTTGTTTGTAGGTTAAACATAAGTATTCAAACCAAATGGCATAAACTCTATGCACCTTTGTAATAAATGCAGTGTTTGAAGTACATTCTGTCAACTTGGTTTTCTTAGCCTCATTCTGAGTATTATTTAGGTGTATCTGCAAAGCTACATTTTCCTTCATGTGTTTGACAGCTTGTGTTACCGAGTGTACATCAGGTCACCTTATATCATGAATATCACTTTTGGTGGTGGAGACTGAAGCCTAACCAAAATTACAGGTCACAACATAAAGCAAGGACAGTGTAAGCTCCTGAATGATCCTCTGACAGGCTGCTCCCAAGCAAGTCCAAAAGGATTGATTCTAAGGAAGTCTGTAATTCAATTAAAAATACCTTTTCAACCTGTTTAGACTCGTGTGTTGAGTATTGTGCCTCATTCATCAACTTAAGCAATTCAACATGAGGTAAGTGATGCTTTCTACTGTCTGCAAATGTTTTTGCTGAAGTATTTGTGTATTGTATAGTTTTG
Organism: Illadopsis cleaveri; assembly: GCA_013399915.1. Lineage (NCBI taxonomy): Eukaryota > Metazoa > Chordata > Aves > Passeriformes > Timaliidae > Illadopsis > Illadopsis cleaveri. Next base: position 166,037 of record VXBB01016404.1, on the reverse strand, counting down.
ATAAGAATGCTTTAGAAAGGTTGTATTCACACCCCTGACTTGTTAGTCTTTCACTTGAAAATATTTTCTTTGTGCAGGTCAAGAGTACTCTTTATATGACACCACGCAGCAGTGAATTGGTGCTTAGTGTATCAGCATTATTACCTTGAATTGTCAGCTACATTCTAATGCAGCATTTAAAAGAAAAACAGAGGGAGGAACATGGAAACTTAAAAAAACCCCACTAACACCTAATCAAAACCCTATAATAACTGGGTAGTTTTGTAGTATTATTCCTTGCATTTGTTGGAGTCTCAGCTGCAGTCTAATAGTGTATTGGAGGTGCAGTATAAGTAATTTCACTTCCGGTTTTATTTGATGTTTTCTCTTAGTTGACTGGGGGCAGCAGACAAAATGCATGTTCCTAAAAAACTAAATCTAGAAAACATATAATTTATGTTTGAGCTAGAAATGACACCAAGAAATTGCAGTTATTTGTGATGATTTTGTTGGCACTGCTTTTTAGTTCATCTTTTTCTCTTTTCCCATGACTTTTAGCAGGTGCACCTGTGCAGTATGTCTGAGTTTGAGAAGTGACAGGCAGAGAAGTGCTCAGAGGAAAGCTGTGTGCCTTGCCCTCTGCACACAGGGCTGAGGAGCAGAACCTGGGTTTTGGTTAAAACCTGCAGATTCCCTTAAGGAGCACATAGGGTTTCAAAGGTACCTTCACCCTTTATTGCAGCAAATGGTCGTGTAGGAGAGCAAACTGCTGAACTGAAAAGTTGGGAGCCCAGGGTTAGGTGAGGAATATTGCTGGTTATGTTTTCATAATATTTAATCAGCAGTTGTCTATGGTAGTGTGAGTTTTTCCAGAACAAAACTTGGCATGCATTTAAAACTCATGGCAAGGCTGTGTGGGAAGACCTGGACACACAGGAGGGAAAAACTTCAGCAATTATTGCCAAACAAGCAATTCTTGTCTGTTTTATTTTTTCCAAGTATGGAAACTCAGTATCATATCTCAGCATTTGTAATAACTCACCAAATTTGCTTTAGCCAGTGGTTTGGGGCCTGTTTTTCTCTCTGGTTATTATTTCACCTCATCTAGTTGTTTTTGCAGCCTGTACCAGAGGGACCTCATTTACAGCTTTTCAGTGAGCCATATAGGAGGGGAAAAAGTGCACGAGTTAAACCTGTCAGAGGTGAGAGAAAGGTGAAGAAAATGTTACTTTATCCTTTCAAGAGCTCAGGCTCCTGCACTGATGAAATTGTCTCCTCTGCAATGACAGCCCCTCTCAGGGCCAGTTAGCTATTACAAAACAACCTCTGATATCCCATTTCCCTCACTGCAGTCAAAATAACTTTTAAATGAGCTGCTGCAGCCTTTTCATTCTAACACTTCTTGCTCCTGCAATGCGATTTGTGGTTCACTCTCTGATGGTACCTTGCCCCTGGAATCAGGTAGGATGTCCTTTACAGACTGCTGGACAGGGGTTGCAGCTCAGCTGTGCTGTAAAGAAGGTTCTTTAGGAAAAAAACCATTCATTCTCAAAACACCAACCTACAACATGATTAATGCAGAGACTAAAACATTACTGTTTGTGTTAGCTCTGTTAGGACACTCTACATTGGTTATTACATTCTGACCATATATGAAAATAAAGTGGTTATTTCCCCTGGATATTTTCAAAAGCAGGTTAGCCTTTGAGCAGCTATTGTACTGACAAGCTTTAGGACTAAGTTTTCAGATTAGTCCATGCTCAGTAGTGCTGGAAGTCACACTTCAGGCTGTGAAGGTGTTGGCCCTTGCTCTTGGAAGTGCTTTGATAAACTTCAGCCACAATGGGTCTGTAAATCTTTGCAGAGATCACAGATCACCTTTTCTTATCAGTCTGCTAAATTACAGTCAACAATGTACATTTTTTTTAACAATTTACACTGGAAGTGGAAGTTTGCATTTACTGCTACATTCACAGCAGATAACAAACACAGAGTCCGTGCAGGCAGAACTTGCATTTGACCTTAACTGTAACCATCTGGCTCTCAGAAATTAAGGGACTCTCAAGGCAAAGATAGGAGGGTAGGAAGAACAGTTCTTTACTAGTATGTATAACAAGGCAAACAACAACTATGGCATTAACAACAGAANGAGAGCAGCAGCTGCCCCCAGCCCCTCCTTTACCTGCCCCAAAACTCTCGGTATCTTCCCCCTCCGAGAGAAACTCCCAGAGACAAAAGAAGTGTAGCCAGGTGCTACACTCCTCTCCTGACTCTGGCCACTCTTGTTTTGCGCAAGTACCCAATGGTTAGTTTCCTAGCAATTTATGGGGAAAAAAAATTAAGGAAAAAAGAAAGAAATCTAACCCCCAACATTGGTGTTTGGAGCCTGGTACTACTTTATAGAGCAGAGTTGGGAGAAAACTCAGTGGGAATGTAAATGTACATGTTTGGGTGTTGTCTGTTAGAGGGGGTGGATGGGAAGGGATGCAGAGCCAGGAGGGAACAGTTAGGAGTTTTCCTGCCAGTTTTTCCACAGATAACTCTTGTTTATATAAAGTTTAGCAATAATCCACTTCTCCCTTTTTCCGAGTTGCCATACACACGCTCTTTAGCTGAAGCCAGGAATTTTTTTAAACAACTTTTTGTAACTGTTTGGGATTCCTTAGGGAACTGGTTTTTGTCCAAACTCTTTAACAGTTCATTTGGTCTGTTTACCCAGATGGGTTAAATGTCTCTTATTTCTGTAAACTCAAATTGTTTAGAGAAATTAAGTGGTGAGAACGGTTGAAAAGTGATGGCAGATCACTGCATTTTGGAATATCTGAGGTACCATGACTCATATCTTTGTTAGGACAGCTCTGAGCTTGCCCCTCACAGCAGGCTCATGGCCAGATCATGTTTTATCACAGCTCCTGCTCACTGGGCTGTTCTTAAGGAATTATCTTAATGTTTATTTTGGTTTTGAGGAAGGAAAGGGCTTTTACATGCACTTTCCAGCTCTTCTCACTAACCCTCAAGACCAGGAAATGTTGTTTGGTGGTTGGTTTTACTTTTTTTTTTTTTTGGCGGGGGGCGGGGGGTGCTTTGTTTATTTGCTTATTTATTTATTTTACATGGACAAGTCATGTTTTTTGTCACACCAACATCTGCAGCTCGTCTCGTCCAGGGCCTGGTGACAGTTCCAGGGTTGTGACCATGCAAGCACCCAGACTTGGAAGGCTTTGCTGCTCTGTGCATCCTCCCTTGGTTCACTTCAGCAGGAACACGGCAGTTTTCCAGATGCTGCCAGGGACTTGAGAGGAGCAGTTGGCAGCTTGTGTTTCACAGAAATGACTTGGCCCTGCCTGGTGCAGCTGCTGCTCAGAGGAGGAGGCTGAGCCCAGGCTGGGGGGAGGAAGGAGCTTTGGCCCTCTGTGGAGATGCTGGATTACTATTCCAGTTCTTCCTGCACAGGCATTTCTAGGGAAGTTCTCTTTGAAAGTAAGAGCCAAGCCAGGAGCTTGCTGAGCACACTGCTGAGCTTTGCTGCAGGGCAGGTCACAGCCTCTTTGGCTATGACCAAAGAACACAATTTCTCCCAGTTTTCCAAAGGCTTCCTTCCCTCTCTTGTACACTCTCTTGTACTCCTGGTTGCTGGATCTAGGCTTATTCTTAACCAAGTCCCTGCTGAAAATTGAAAAAAGCTCTCCCATCTAAAAACACACACCTGTGGGCTCATTTTAGTAACACTCACACTTCACTTTTTAGGGTCTAAGGCTCAGTTGATGACCTGCAGACGGTGTGACAATGAGTGAGGATCATGCACACTTCCAAGGGTGGGGCAGCAGCTCCTCCTCCAATCTTTGGTGCTGAATCCTAGGAATGAGATGCTCCTTCATCTTCATTATGACCAAAACCCCAGTCACTCTGCACACATTGAAATATCCTTCTATTGCCTAGGATGCATTCCTCAACAATACCATCTTACTCTTTTAAGGGGAACTATGAAATGTAAGTTCTAGGTTTTTGGGGCTTTTTTGGCATCTCAGTAATTATATTTTCAGCAGACTCATGAAATTGAGTGAGCTCAGGTGACCAATCCTCAGCAAGAAATTCAAAGCCCTGTAGTGAACTGTCAACTCTGAAGTTATTTCTAGAAGGGTTTTTAAAATCACTGTAAACTGTTTACTAATATCAACAATATGAAAATTCTGGAAGTCACACAAGGAAGTGGTACAGCTACAAAAGAAACAAGTGTGTTCAAAAGGCTTTCATATGACTGCAGTGATGCCAAACACCTCAACACATTTAGCATCATAAATTCAGCTGTAGTCACAGTAAAATGGAGAATAGAGAGAAATTTCCATTCCATTCACAGCGGTTTCATACAGGATGGAATTCATAAGCAGAACCAGTCCTAAGCCATTGAATGGGTTAGCACAGCAGTATCACTCTCATCAAAATTCTTTTGCTTTCAGCTACATTTAAATAGCACTGAAATAATTACAACAAAGAAACGTGTCGCAGTTGTGCTGTGTTTGAGTGCAACCCAAGATTATCACTTGAAAGGATGATTCCAAGTTCACATTTACATTGCCAATGATGATTCAGATAAGGAAGGACAGAGATCTTTGCTGTTGGCTAGCTAGAGTCTGTTCCTTGGTCTTCTGGCTCAGGAGGATACAATTCATCCAAAATCAGCTCTGCAACAAAAAAATAATGTTTGAGAAAATGTTTTTCCTGCTTCATACAGTATAATTATAGCTGCTATCTGCACTTTAGAACATACTGATGGTAGAAGACTGCAGCAAATACAATTTTTGAAGGTTCCGTGCGAACAGGTCTTTAGGTTTGTGTTTGTCACACAAACTTCTCCCCCTCTTTTCTTTAATGCCTTTTTTAGGGACACAATCCACTATTCCAGGGTGCTCCAAGCCCCATCCAACCTGGCCTTGGACACTTCCAAGGAGGGAGCAGTCACAGCTTCTCTGGGCAACCTGTGCCAGGGCCTCCCCACCTTCACAGGGAAGAATTTCTTTCTAATATCCAATCTAAACTGCCTCCAGAGGTCTGAGCAACAACCAGCTGTAGTACTTGTTAAAAGAGGAAAGTGACAGAAGTGAAATTTTTATTTCTGCAACATGGAAAAAAGCCATTTGATTGATTTTTACCTTCAGAGGCACTCAGTTTTTGAGTCTTTTTGAGAATGGCTCTTATGCTTGGCATGGCTTGGTCATACTGATGAAGAACTTCCAAACAGTGTTCATGGAACAGTTTATCTTTCTGAGACAGGCTGTGCAAGAGTAAAACAGCATCCCGTAAAAACTGAGTAACTTGTTCCTTATGTGCACACAAGCTGGTCTCAGATCTTCTAATCTTCATCCACTGTCTGTGCAACATCACAATTAGTGCCTTAACCACCTGCAAGAGGAAAAACAGTACCTCAATACACAAAGCAAAAATATAGGAGCAGAAAACTTACTTCAATATGAACTTTACTGCTTAATCTCTTCAAACTTTCAAATTTCAGGATATTTTCTAGCAAGTCAAAGCAAGCTTCCTAGAAGGTGGCATCCTCTAAAGTACAGGACACTTCTGTTTCTCTACAGCAAAAAAAAAAAAATAAAAGGGGCACAAAGCAATTTCAGCATTGAGTACTTGAAGTTCTCAGCAGATTAAGTTGGGGAAGTGTGGTGAACATACCTCGAGGTTGCACTGACAGTCTGTGCCAGGAAATAAAACTGCTGGTCTGGAGCACCACATGCAGCGTGTCAGGAGCCTGACTGTCTGTTACAAACACAGGCTGTGTTAGAGTGAGGGCTAAGTTATGATAATTTATTGCTAGTTTCAAATATTCTTGGGGTATTTTTTTTTTCTTAACAGCTGACGTCTCAACGTTGTACAAGTTTTTTTTCCCTGTAACACTTTATAAACAGAATTTGCCCTGCACAGAAACCTTCTCAACTTTCTGATGAGCGAGGCTGACAAGGTCAGTGGCCTTTAATTCACTGCATACAAATAATGTGTTTACACTTAATGTACAGTGCAGGTAGAGGTAATGGAAAGGGTTCAAAATTCTTTAAAATTAGGGATGTAGAGCAAATACAACCTCAAACAAGTCACTTCTGTCTGTACAAACAACACAAATTAGGTTTAAAAGCTATCTTTTCTATACATAACCATGACTGTTAAAAACCAAGTTAGCATTTCCATTGAATGCAAGAAATATAAATCCTAAATCACTAAAGAATGCCTTTTAAATGTAATAAATACAATCAAAATTAAACACAAATCTTGCTTCTTTTTATTCTTTCATTACCCTAAAAGCAAACTAAAGCTTAGTGCTGAACATCAGCAGCCATCCTAGGATCTTCCTTGGTTTTTTCAGTGACTTCAAAGACTATTATGACCAATGCTCTCTTCAAGGACAGTTACTGATTCAGTTTCAAGCAGGTCCTTTCAAAAACCACGGTAACCCCTTACTGCAAGCCCATACTTGCAGTTTTGTATTTCAGCTAGAGAAAGAACTCATTTTCAGACAGTTTGTGCACTGTGCTGCTCCTCCCACTCCCCCAGCTGGAAGGAGAAGGTAAGAGCACATGGACACTGAGCCGTGGTTACCTCTTGCTCCAGCTGAAGCCAAAGCATTTCAGATGCAGATTTATCTGGTCTTGATGTTATATACATGTAGAGTGCAAGGAGAAGGCAGGTGTCTGAAACAGAGAGAACTTTGTTCTTTTTCCAACCAGCCACTTGTTCATGACAAAAATGAACTCTTTCAGGCAAGAAAACATTTTGAATTCTATCCTAGGACTCATGGTACAGCCTGAGCTTCTTGTTTGACTTCCCACATCTTCAGCAGTGCTGAGGAAATTGGTATCCCTAGCCTTTATATTTGCCTTTGTGGTAATCCTGTCCAGGTTCATTCATAAGGAACTGAACAGAGATCATTTGTCATGCAGACTGGAACCTCTAAACAGTGCCATGAGCACAGATAAATTTAACTTCAAAACTCCTCAAAAGCCCCTTTACCCTCATCAACCTTAAATACACAACCTAGAAAGTAATTTTTAAATGGCTATCAAAAGCACTGCTTGTAGACAGATGCCACAAGACAAATACTCTCCAAATCATAAGCAGAAAACAAGTTTTCAGGTTACACAGCAGGCTTTTTGCCTTCTGGAGTTTCAGCACCTTGCAGCAAGGCCTGTTTGCATTACTTTTAGTCATGGTAACAGCTCTCTGTGTCCTGCAGTTTTTTACCTGAACGAGAACAGAGTTGAGCAACCAACAGGTGGTGCTGAGCAAGAGCACACAGGAGTCTCACAGTCAGAAGCACAGAAGGCAGAGGGGTCTCGGGACACAGACAGCGCTGCAGTGTCTGGCTACTCAGTAAGTGCTGGAAACTTCAAAACAAAATTCAGTTAGAAAAGGGAAGTGCAGTTACAAGTGGGAAATACACTATTTTTTGTAGACAGCATCATAATTTGTGCCTTTTTAGCTATTCAGAACATACCCCATCTCAAATTGTCTGTCATAAATACAAAGTATGCTGAAAAATGTTGTTTGTTTGGCAGTCACTCTGCAGTTCACACTGGCAGTTTTACTTGCCAGAATGAGATTCTGTGCTTTCCTTCCTTATGCACCTCCCAGCAATCATAAAACCCCCAAAATTAATGTTATAAAGCTTCTTCACTTTCAATGAGGCAACAGCATCTGCTTCATATGAATATCATCAGCAAACCTTGTTACTGATCAGGGATGATTATTACACTCACTAACAGCAAAGGCAGTAGAAAGATCCTCAGCTGCTTCTCAAATGTGATCTGAGATGTGATTTCTCTCATACATAGCACAATTCCTACTGGAAGCTGCCCAGATGAGTTTCAACAGAGAATGAAAACTGCTAAACAGCAGACTCTGAAATCATTTTAAAGCTATAACTGACTTACTTTATTAACAAGTCCATAGTTGAATTTTCAGCTAATTTCACCAAAACCTTTAGGCTTTGGCTCAGGATATGGTCAGTCTGGGAGCCCCTTGCAGCAGAAAAAGCTAAAATCTGAAGCAGCTTTTTAAATAAAGAATGTTGAGCTCCATCAGTATTGGGAGGATCTTGCGGAGCAGGCAGCTCTCCTTGTGTCCTGCTCTCTTCTTTATTGTCACACTGATTGTCACACAACACTTTTTTGTCCATCTTGGAAACCTGTTCATCTCCAGCAGCAGAACGTTTTTCCATTTCAGCCGACAGCAATGTGTGGACAACATCCCGGCTGTAGAACACCAAGTAATAAAGGATCCCCAGTGATACAAGAGTAGTTTCTTCAAGGGACAACCTGATGTCCTCCTTGCTTGACACCGTGTTTGTGCTGGCTCTGGAAGCAGCAGCTGGATGGGTCCCACACGCTCCATTCCCTGGTGTGTCCCCCAGCTGCTCTGCTCGGCAGAAGGCATCAACGTGGTGCTCCACCAAGGGCAGGAGATGCACAGCACCTTGGATCCTGCTCTGGGTGAGGGGCAGGAGCCCTCCCTGGCCTTCTGCTGGGCTTCCCTCAGATAATCCTTCATCCAGAGCAATCAAGTTCAGTCCTGTTATTGCCAGTTTTTGAGCTTCTTGCAGGGATAAAAGAGGAGCGATTCCTTCTTGAGTTGTCCTGCTGCTGGGGAGTTGTGTGGGCTTCCTGTCCAAATAGAAGTAAAAGGGAAATGCTTCACAAGAAAGGGAGAGAACAGAGTTGAAATCTGAGTTATCCATATTATGAATTGAATAATAGAGTACAGAGTACAAAGAGATGTCTGTTTCCAAAATAGGAAAAAAAGGGGGGAAAACATCATCCTACTCCTTGAAGCCTGCATGGAAGAGCCATTTCAAAGCATTCTAGGTTTCATTACTAATAAAATAACCTATCTGAAAAGCAGGGCTATTTCAGAAGCTACAGTCTAATTCTGTAAATTCATAAAATTATAATTCATATCCAATCTTCATATTTAAAATGCTTTACCAGGAAATATATCTTGGAAAGTTGCACACAAATTGTATGTTACAAATTCAACACAGTTTCTATTTTGAAGATATAAAACCAACTTTTAATCACATCTTCAGCATTTTCTTCCCCCTTAACCCATGATGATGTTTCTGTGCTTCCCTCATTGCACTGCAAGCTGCTAACAGCTACTTCCAGGTTTAGTTCTGTGCCTTCCCCTAACAGATAATTAACCTCATTTATTTTTTAGTGATGTTTTAGTGTTTAGTATCTGTGATAATCAAAGATACAGAATGATGTTCCAAATTTTGCACTAAATGGCCTAAGCAAGGCATGATTTACCACAGGGAATGAGCTGTCCTGCATGACCAAGTGTTTCTTAGTGCAGAGACTGCCACTGTGCTGAACATGGCAGCACATGTTTCTTCTTAACAAAGAAAATAAAACTTACGTATCCAAAGAGTTGGGTGGCAACACAGCTCCAGGTAGAGGCTCAGAGCTGCTACTGAGAAGGTGGCAGAGTCCAATTAATGACCCAGGAACAATGGGCTGCTTCATCAGTGCATTCAGCAAAATAGAACCTGGAAGGATACAGAATTTGCTTTGGAGTAGGTTTGCCATCACCACCAACAAAAAATCAGTATTTTCAGACGATCGGCCTTATTTACCGTGCTTGCAACCTCAAAATGGATTCTTCATTATGAATCTTCTTTCTTAACAGGAGGATGATTTTCAGAAAAATGAATTTAAGGTATTTAAATATAAACCAAGATATATTTTGAGGTATTTTAACTATGATCCCATATAAGCAAAATAGCTTGAGCCAAGTGATCACATATCCCAGCTGTTCTGGTGACTTGCCCTCCGTTTTCCACTCCAGATATTGAAATTATGTGATGCAATTCCACTGCCAACTGCAACTAAGATAGTACCCTAAAGAATTCTTGGAGCTGACTGTTGAAAATGCTTTATACTGTGTTTTTTTTGGTTTTTATTTTTTTAAGGTACATTTTCCCTGGTTTTATTTCTGCATTACCAGAAAGATATTACCTTGTGTATTTCGTTTGGGGACAGAGTTGTGGGAATGTTTTTTTCCTGTTGCTTTGTGTTCCTTCAGGGATGACACTTCAGGATGGGTTATCTTCCTGTCTGAAACAAACAGGGATTGGGAGAACAAAGAACTGCACCCAGCCTCTACACACAGCCACAGTGTCAAATGATCTTTTAATCATCTCTATATGTCACAATTACCAAGCAAATCAAGGCCAAAAGCCTTGCAGAGTTCAGGATAAAAGGGAACAAGTGTATTTTTTCAAACAAATGGACATATTGAGTGTTGTTACCATAACAAACAATAGCAATACCAATGCTTTCAGGCAACTGCATTTTTCTTTTTGCTGGAGTTCCTACTGCCCATTTTTTTAGAATGAACAGTGTAACTGACAGCAACATCTCAGACTTTTTGTGACTCTTCAAGTAAGGATTAGTTGATATCCACATTTCTTCCATTTATTATTTCCTATTGCTATAAAAAAATTACTAATTTTGTTTCATATTATAGCAATCTTCAAATGGATACATATATTAATTTCCTAAGCTTTACTCAATGAATTTCAAGATAAAATTTCATGAGAATTACAGCCCTACATATAAAAGAGGAAATGAATACATTGTTTCAGTTGCTTCTTTCAATATGGCTAAATATGTACCCTTGAAAATCCAACAAGCTAGAACAAGAATACAAAAAATGCATTAGCTGACTAGCAGACCAAGAAATAGGCAAATTATTTCCTATTCTTTATGCAATGAGAAAAGACAGATGAACAATTTGGGTGTTTTAGTTCATCACACAATAAAGTTTTTTATTGTAGCCACTAGCCACTTCATCACTGACACCTTGGCATCTGGTACTAGGGCATGAATTAAAATGGTCTTCATGCAAATTTCAGTCATGGCTATTTAACTCTAGTTGGTATAAAGTGGAAAAAAAATTAAGCAAAACTAAAATAACTGTGAACTGACTGCAACTGTTCAGTCACAAAATCCTTCTCTAATGTAGAATGTTCACATGCAGCTAAAAATGTTGCAAGCTGTACATGGGTTTACCTTCTTTGATTGAAGTAGTCAGGCCCATCAAATTTCCTGAAGAATACAATGGCACACTGGACATTTCAGCATTGAAGGATTCCTTTGTAGGAAAAGATCTTCTTCCTGGCTGTGGAGAACATCCTTCTGATTTCACTTGTACCACATGATTCTTTTTAGGGCTAAGATAAAAAGATGAATCAGTATTTCTTTTGTAATTGTTTTATTAAACAACAATCTATTTTCTTTGCACTGATGTTTTAAAGATACTTCATTATAAATGCTCTGAATTTCTGTCACAGATACAAGGAAGGCTTTTTTTTGAGCAAATTCCATAGATGTCATCAAAATTTGTTGTTGTATTTTTTAAAGACAACAGAGCTAAGAGTTGCATGAAGAAAGAAAGCCTCTTCAATAGTTTAAACCCATGTATTGCAAAAATGAGCACAAATTAATTTTCCAATCCCCCCACCTTGTTGTGGCAACTGCCTGAGAAAGGTGTTTATTTCTTTCGCAGTTCTGAAGTCGTGTTCTTAATTCATTCATTTCTGCATCCTTGAACTGCAGCTCGGAGTGCAACGACTGTAACTGAAAGAAGAGTTCAGGACAGTTTTACTGTTACCAGTTTACAAGTGGTGCAACTGCAGAGCAACTGAGTTACCAGGACAGCTGGAGATCACCATCTACCTACTGTGAACTTGGCACAAGATCTCCATTTTTAGGAACCTTAGTCCAATTAACACTATCTGAGAACCAAGTGCCAGGAGTTCAGGCAAGAAACCTTTGAGTGAGTGGCTAAGACAGAGCAAGTGCCCTGGAAAGCACAGCTCCAGTGAGGCTGCAACTGCAGAGCCAACTGGACAAAAGCAGCCACTGTCCTCTGCAGGGCTTGAGACATGACTGCAACAGGAACAGCAATCTGATCAGAGCCACAAAGCATGTTCTGCTACTCTAAAATACATTCCCATTGCAATGCAATTGCAATGTTCTCGGGATGGCTTCAAGAAAGCAATAAGTAAATGAAAGCCTCTACCACCTGCATTTCACTCCTTTATTTTGGCAGGGGAAAACCCTCAACGAGTTCTTACAAATGTTTTTCTTCTAGGTAGGAAAATAAAAGCACTATGGAAATTTCACACAAATTTCACACAAATGTTCTTCCTTTGACTAAATGGTCAGTGACATCATGAAGTCATAAATCAGCTTCTGCATGTGATCTACAGGTAACTGACATATTTACAAACCTTTTTGGAGAACTCTTTTTCTTTTTCACTTAAAATCTGAGATTTCTGCTGTTCCAGCAGCAGGTATGATCTCTTCTGTTCCTCCATAGCATACTCCATCTGCTGCATTGAGTCACGCAGAATTTTAATTTCTCCATTTTTAGTGAGAATTTCATCCTGCACTTCTTTCAGCTGCAAACAGAGAGATTCCATTAAAGGATGGATATAGCCAAAAGTATGTGTTTGCATCAGTATGTGGTTGAAAAATAGGTGTATTTATAATTTTTAGGGAGAAAAATACTCCTGGTAACCCAGCTCAGAAATTCTATACATGTTGTCTCTAATCTTTCTCTGATTAAATCAGGCTCAGCTATGGTTTTCTTTAACATAATTAAAAATGACAAGACCATCCTTCTCTTTCCCCTTCTCTGCAATTATGTTTTGGGGTTTTTTTTAAAAAAGTGTTCTAGTCACACACATCAGTAATTTATTCATTGTTTGGATTCTAACAGTGATAATTTAATTATGCCACTACATCCATCAGGATAGCCAAAAAGAACACTAATACAAGGTACAACCTGCAAACAGTATCTTCATGACATTGAGTTTCTAATACTTCCTGAGCAGCCACCACCACTCAGAGACAAGACTTGGAAGGGATAATAAAGAAGTTACTAAGAAAAGCAACAAGAAAAGATCAGAAATGCACTTCTCTACAACTGTAAAATTATGATTTAATATGGTATACAGGGAGGAGATTCCCTGATAAAGGTGGATATAATAGAGTTGGGAAAGATACAGAGAACAGAGAAAGGGAAACAGAGTATCTTTCCATAAATGACCACCAGCAGGTAAAGTAACAAAGTCACTTAGAAGTCACTTCACTTTCTCAAATCTTTTAAGTTGAACAAAACAACTCTGGCTGACAGGACAGAGAAATTATTTTATAGGAAACAAATAAAACTGAAAAATTAGCACTTGCTAATCTGAAATGAGCAAGAAATAAAAGACTGCTCTTACTCTTTAGTATTACTAGAGCTGTTTCTAGTGTAATGATTTTAACACACTCCTGGATTACAAAGATTATTGATCACCTTGATTAGAATTAAATGCTTGGGACTGGATTTATTGCACGTTTCAGTTATTCCTATCAAAATTGTGATATTTAGAGGAGAGGGGAGGATATTGCCAACCTTCTGTTTGACTTCTTCATGCTGTGCCTGCAGCACTTCAAACTGGAATGCATCTCTCATCAGACCATCTTCTGCTCTGCTTCCTGCTGCAGAGAAAAGCCAAAATCTGAAGCACAGATGATAAATGTACTGGTAACTCAATACCAAGGTTTTGGTTTTTTGTCATTGCATACATCTGAATATCTTAGTATTTTACTGTCATTACAAACAGGCAAACTGCCTCATCTAACCACCACAGGAACTTTGCTAGTGCTTGTGCATCAATTCTTATAACAGATGAACCCCTGCCCCTTCAAATTTCTAATCACAGAATGGTTTGGGTTGAAAGGGACCTTAAAATCATCTCATATCTTAAACCAGCAAGATGACCCACAGCAAAAGCAAGCATTTCTTTTGAGATAACTTTAGTTAGTGCACAAGCAAGGGTTCACTGAAAACCTATTCACCCGGTGAGATGACAGATGTCAGGGTTGCTAAAACATACTTAGATTATTCAAGCTCTCTAAGCTTCATTATGAAGAAAACCCTGCTTTTGTTTCTTTCAAAGTAAACCTGAAAGTCAGCTGTTAATAGAAGGCATGCTATGCATTTATTAGTGGAAATTAAGAGGAGAAAAGAATGTGAAAGCCAACATGCTACCAGAATATGATACCTACTGCATGTTGAAAGTTTAAGAAACTCGATTTTTTTATTTGGCAGGTTTAACATGCAGCACCCTTGTCCCAGGCTGGCATCACCACACACACACACACACACACACCAGGCACGGGCTCCTGGTGCCGGGAGATCAATGCAATTTGCTTGCTGGGATTGTTATCCTCGTTATTCCTCTGAATCCCAACCATCCCTCTGACACCGGGGGTACCACCGTGGGGTGCTGGTGGCCAGGGGAACAGGCAGGAGCAATTCCCTTAAGGGAACTTAGAAGAAATATGGAGCAAGTCTATTTACAAGAGCCTGTAGTGAAAGGACAAGAGGGAGGGGCTTCACGCTGACGGAGATTTAGGTTAGATATTAGGAAGAAATTCTTCCCTGTGAGGGAAGTGAGGACCTGGCACAGGGTGCCCAGAGAAGCTGTGGCTGCCCCTGGACCCCTGGAAGTGCCCAAGGCCAGGTTGGACACTGGGGCTTGGAGCAACCTGGGATAGTGGAAGGTGTCCCTGCCCAAGGCAGGGGTGGCACTGGATGGGCTTTAAGGTCCCTGCCGACCCAGGCCATTCTGTGGTTCCTAAAGGGACCCCAAACCCCTTCGCAGCAGCGGGGCAGTGAGGGGCAGCCGCCGGGACACACCGACCTTGCCGCCCGCCCCGGGCCAGCTCCGGGGGTCCCCACGCGTGTCCCGCGGGCGGATCCTGCGACAGCGCCTGCGAGGCCAGGATGTCGATCTGCTCCAGGTCGTCCGCCGTGAAGTCATCACTGTCCCCGAAGGGGTCCACGATCCCGGTCACGGCGCTCTTGGGGCGCTTGTGCGGGGGAAGGCCGTTCCGGAGCTCCGGCGGGGCGGCCGCAGCACCGCC
>VXBB01016404.1:136748-147575 GCA_013399915.1 Illadopsis cleaveri | reverse complement strand
TCCCCTCTTTCCGTCCGTCCCCTGTATCCCCCCGGCATCCCGCGGGGTCCGGCGGAGCGCAGCCCCGCGCAGAAGCTCCTCTTTGTTCCCTCCCGCAGAGCACTACAAGCACCACTGGTTCCCCCTGGTGCCCTCCAAGGGCTCCGGCTACCGCTGCATCAGGATCAACCATAAGATGGACCCCTTGATAGGAAAAGCGGCGGGGATGATCGGACTGAGCCACGAGAGACTCTTCCAGCTCTTACCCAGCGAATTAACGCTGTGGGTCGACCCCTTCGAAGTGTCCTATCGCATAGGTGAGGACGGGTCTATCTGTGTGCTCTACGAGAGCCCCCAGCCTGGGGGGAAGGCGGCCAAACAGCTGGAGAGCAGGACCAGCTGCAAGGAGGAGTGGAGAATTGGCAGATCCAGCCCTTCCAAGAGTTACAACATGATGACGGTTTCGAGTTAAAAACAACTCTTCCCTGTACGATGTTGTATGTACCCAACCTCGTGGTAAAGTTCGATGTAACTGAGCTTTTTTGTTTATAGCTATTTTTTTCACCCTATAGTCATTAAAGTGGTAGTACTGCCAAGTTCTTCGTGGCCAAGGGCTAAATGTTTAAAGCAGTTCTTTACACTGCATGTTCCTTTCTGGGTTGTGTCCTGTAAATGCACTGTACAGTCGGTGGATTGTTTTACACATTTATATTTCCGAAAAACTTCTGCCTGTTTGTAATAAAAAGCAATATTGTAGCACTCTTTATGATGGGTTTTAGTCAAAATTAGTACTTGCTGAAAAAAGAAAAATCTGCAGTTTGCAGAGCAATAACACCAAGGGGGGTGGGAAGCAGATCTAACAAACTGCACATAAATCTTTCCAGTGATTTGTCTGCACAGACTTCTCTCAGGGCCATTCAAGTTTGACTGTGAGGCACAAATCACAGAAATAACTTTACTTTTCCTTTTTCAAAGCATGCATTCATTTGAGGGCTGGGTTCCATCACACTCCAATATTTTAGCAAAAAGAAGTGGGGAGTTGTTGTCTTGTTATTTCTAGTTATGGGAGTAGAAAAATAAAGATTTGCTTAAGATGCTTCTGACATGTTTTAGTTTTCTGTTTTGTGGGTTTTTTGGTTTTTTTTCCCCCAGGCTTTTGACATTGCTCTCAAAGCTTATTCTATCCATTTCTAATATTTGCAGAAAGCTTTCTAGTTAAAGAGGTGTAGTTGTGAACATCCATCTTTATTTCAGATCACAACAAAACACTCAGTTTTGGGAAAGCTTGCTGGCTGCCTGTCTTCAGCTGAATAATCTCTGTAGAACTGGATGGGTTTTTTGGTACTGAATGGAAACAAAGGTACTCTCCTAATATTTGATCTATTGCAAAAAAAAAAAAAAGGCTTGAGTTTATAAGGAAATGGAGTTTAGAACTGAAATATGGGAAGCTCAAGTGAAAACGATCATCACTGTTGTAACTGCCTTGTCTTTTCTGGAAGGTAAATCCTGCTATTTCTGGCTTTGAGTTCCTTATTTTTGTCAGGGTCTCTTAATACCAGTTGAGTACAAGTTTTACTGAAGGTATCAAATATAGCAGATTTGATGTAATAACAGAACTTTGTGTTGTTGGTTTATCTGAATGCTCTTAGTGTTGTTATCCCAGTAAAGGATTTAATTTACAGATATTGTGATTCCTATTCCAAGAAGCACTGGTTTCTAATTCAGCCATAGAAGGCTGCCTGGCATTGCTGATTTCTGTAGCCTGGTGTTGGAGCACGGCTGAACACTCGATGAAAGGGAGCTTTGTCTGCTGTGTCAGCAAAAAACCCCTCCTTGTGCTATGTCAATAACATGGTAGAACATACAGCGAGGGAAGGGGCAAGTCTGGGCAAACTGGAAAGGGCAGAACTCCAGCTCACAAAGAGGTTTTTTTCCCTTTGTTTGCCTTAGAAAAAGCTGTGGCTTGCTTCTTGCTGTTTGCTTGTTATCTTGGAGGCAGGCTTGTACAGTGGTATTTGTTTAATCTGGAGGAAATGCATAGTGCAATTTTCTTAGTAATTAAAACTCTGTAAAAATTGATTCTGTGTTTCTAGTCTATCACTCCAATAAATAAGTTTCTGGGTAACTTTAACAAATGGGTGTTAAAGGTTTGGTGACAAATTGCCTTTTTATTAGATAAGATTGGAAATCGGTTCTCATGACATTGTTTTGTTCTCTTGAGGAGGCGGTAACACTTTCCTTTTCCTCTCTGATGAATATTCAGTGTGGGTAATCTTATTTACTTGGGACCTCTAAGGGATGTATTTGACACATTTGTCAGTAATTGAACAGAATAACTTTAAATCTGCTAAGGGTGAGGTGCCTTCTTTGATTAAATTTCATTTGAAAGGTAATTGGCTTTGCTGCACATTATATTAACAGCCCACTGGAGAAGATAGGTATGAAGCCTTCACCTTAACAGGAGGTTTTCCATAGCAGGGAACACCTGAAGTGGAATTGAAGATGACTTGGGAGACAGGATATGATTTCCAGCTGCTGGGTGTGGTTTGAGGTGAAGGAGGGTACAGCAGGTCCTTCAGATGTTCTGTTCTTGCCTGGTGTCTGTCCCTGTAAGAGCAGAGCAGAGCCTGGGTTAATCCAGCCATGATGGATCCTGCTGCTTTCATTAATCCTCCCCTAAGCAATGGGATGTTTCAGATGTTATATAATACCACATCTCCAGTATCCTGTGCTCTCTGTAGGTTTGATATCTATCAGTGAACGGGCAATTTAATGCAAGTTAAGTTTCATGTATTTGAGCTGCTGGCGTAGCATTGAAGTCACTCTGCAGTCGGGGACACTGGGGGAGTTGAACAAAACCCACTGAAGCAAAGAAAACACTTGATCTGCAAGTAAATACACTGTGATATCTGTGCCATCTAGAACTGCATTCCATTGCTTTAAAAAATGTCAAAGATGTACTGACAGCACAAAAGCTGTTCTGAGGGAATAGAGTGCTTGGTAGTAAGCCAGGGAGGCAGTTATTTGGAGGAGGTAAAGAAAATCAACTTTGTGTTTTCCCAGAAAGGTGATCAGTTTTGTATTCTGCTGTTGCAACAAACAAGGCAAAATCTTACCATCTTTAAAATGTGCTTGTCACACCAGACTGACCACATCTCATCAGCCATGACTTAGAACAGACTGGTTTGGATTCTGAAGGAAGGATCATTGCATGCTGGCCTCCTTGAAGCAGTAAAAATACATGGAGAAGAATCAGTACATGCTTGCTTGGATGAGGATGGGTTAACTGTTGGATAACTAAAGCTGAAATAGAGGGGAAAAACCTGTCCATTTGCCTGTTTCTCCAAAATATTGCCTTGCTGCCAAATTAATTACATAACGTTTGTCTGAGTGATAAAATCCACCTGAGACAGAAGGTCCTTCTAGTTTATACAGCCTGCCCACTTTTGTACTGCAATTATTGTGTATCGCCCCCCTGACTCTTTAGTTTGACCTAAGAGCCCAGAGATGAATTTGTTTTGCTATGAGAACTTCAAGAGATAAGGGGATTGTCTGTACTTGATTCAGATTCTGTTACCTTTAGAGCTAGGTAAATTAAAATACGAAATTTGGGATGTTTAGGTTTAGTTTCTAACCATTGTTGCCCTTATTTCCTTATCCTCAAGATGAAAAGCTTTTCAGTGTGTAGCACTTTATATTGCCATCAAATTAAGCCTGTTTTTCATATTTAAAGGATTAAAAAGATTAAGCTTTTAAAGTTTGAGCATAAATAATTTTCTTTTAACTGGGATTTACATACATGGTTTCTGCCAACACTTGTTCCATTTTTAATATGTGCCTGAGAATGTGTTCCCAGGGAATGAGTGCAGTGAACCAGCTGATGGGGATTGTTCCATTCCCACCACGATTTGCTGCTCACCAGCACTGACAGTGCTGTGAGCTTCACTTCACTGAGAACAATGCACAAGTCCTGACAGGATTGCTGAAAACATGAGGTCTTTCACTTTACTCATTTTTAATTCCTGTGATGTGTTCTTCACTGTTATGTTGCCTAGAATGCCATGTGTTTTAGGTGGAGTGCCTGGTAAAAAATCTAAATGATGAGTTTGTGATTGCTCACACAAAGGACAAATCCCAGGTTTGTTTAGTTCCTTTCTGTAGAGCTGGGTTGATTTGCATTAATGATATTGTTCTCCTTTGAATTATGCTCTTATTATGAAGTGAATTAGTACCTGATAAATTAACCTCCTTTTACCTTTAATCCATGATTAAAAGTCTTGGAAGTCTCCTGCAATTATTAGTTGTTAATTTTTTTACATTGGGACACTTACTCTAGAGAAATTTTCTATTTGTTCCCACATGCACTGGAAATAGACATTAGGGTCCCACTGATATCCTAAGGCAGTTCTCTTGAGCATTTTCTAGACTTTATGGTTATGTTTTTCCTTAGGAAATCTTAAAATTTATTATTTTTTTATTATCTGGTTTAGTAATATTTCCATTATTTCATTACCCTCATGCAGTACAAAGTTATCCACATTACCCAATACAGGTAGGCATTTACTGATTGCTTCCAGCTTTTTGCTGATCACTTTATTAATTTTACCATCTTCCTTTTTTCAGAACTGGAATTCATTTAAGTGCTGATGTATCTTAAAAGGTCTTTACCTTTGTGTAACTGGTTTTCTTCTATTTGAACCATGGATTTTCCTCTAATCTTAATTTCTGCCTCACGTTGCCTCAGTGTAGCAGCACTCAGCCATCACTTTGGCTGTGTGTGATTCTCCAGGCTGATCCACGTTGCCATGGCAGAGTGGGAAGATTTGTATTCTTGGGTAATAGAGGTGTGCTGGTTCCTGACTAATAAGGTGGATACTTTTTATAAATTATTTTTCTCATGGTTCCAGAGTCACTCTTAGTGATATATGTGCTATAGGAGTTATAGACTTACTTATTTTCATGGTTTTCTTTCTGGGTAGTGAATTTATTCCAGTAATAACAAGTGATATTTTGCTTTCTGTTAGAGGGCTACGTAAAATTTTCACTGAGATGTAAACTGTTGATTTTAGCTTGTAATTTGGGTAATTCTGATGAGCAATGTATTTTGAGATGGAATTGCATGGAAGGCTCTTTCATCTGTTTGGGAGATTCAGTTGCCCCTTGTTTGCAACCAGCAGGACTATCAATGTCCAGAAAATGCCAGGAGGCAAGGGGAGGCCAAACTGAATTGTGATTTGTGACCACCTTGGTATTATCATTGCTTTAAACTACTGGGCTCTGGATTATTGATGATGATATTTGCATAACCTCGTTAGCTGTTATGTAATATTAGTTATTTTTCACAGTGATTCTTAAAAATCCAAAGAAATAAAAGCTGGAAAAGTCAATAAATTTCTGTTCAGCTAAACTAAATAGCAAATCAGTCTTAAGTCACTGAAAGACAAAACTGCAAATATCTCTGTTGATAAAACAACTTCAAAACAGAGTAGAAAGAAGAAATATTAAATCACTGAAACGTTTGATAATGTTTCAAGCAAACCTCTAGTGCTAAATAAATACTTATCTCGGAGAAATAAGTTCATAATCCTGGAGATATGCCAAGTATGAAAGTTCATTCCTGAAACAAAATACATTTTTAAAAGAAAAATGCATATATAAAAGTAAATTCAGTCTTTGTAGATGCTGTGATGCAGCACATTTCAATATGAACTTTTTAGAGGATAAATTCTTATCAACTTTATTTGTAGTTGGGCAGTAGTGAATACACTGAATTTGATAAAGCTGTTTTTACTGTTGAGCTGTGGTGCCTGCAGGATGATGTTTGGGATGAGGCAAGAGCCCAGTCATGCAAATTTGGCTTAAATTGATTATTTCAATGGTCAATTAGTGACTTTGGCCTCAGATGACTGATGTTACTTGTGTAACTCCCAGGATTTTCCGCTACACGCATGGAAAAATGAACAAACACAGGAAACTGAGGAAAAAGGTAGGTTCTAGCAGAAAATATTTCAGGATCTGTCTGGGCCCTGGTTGCTGCAGCACTTTTGGATAGTCAGAAGAGAATGCTGCATAGAAGCAAGATTGTTGTATCCTCAAACTTCTGAACTTCATTTTACATTGAGTGCCACCTTGGAACTTGCTTTCCTCCACTGGGACTCTGAGGGGGGATAGGAACTTGCCTGTTATTTATAAATATTTACAAATACTTAGAAATTACATTACCTACAAGACCTAAACTTTATTTTGCATGCTGTGTACAGGTGATTTAAATACTAATGAGAATTCCTAGTGTGCATTTTTATATGAAATTCTACTTTAATAACTGTACATATCCATGGTACTAATATGCAGTCAACACTTTGCATTAGTCCCCTACATATTATTTATACAGCATCATTAGCATCCAAACAACCTTGTGTGAATGTTTCTGTTGTAATTGTGCAACCTGAGGGTTAAATTTGCATAAAGACACACGTAGGAGTGATGGAAAAGAACATAAACTACTACAGTGCTTCAGCTTTTATATATATTCCTGGAATGAATTACTACAAAAGTTGACCTCTTTAACTTGCCTTATCTTACTCTGTGAATTTGGGTTATCAAGAATAAATGGGAACAGAGTTCTCATAATGTGTATGATGAGGTAATTTATTTAGGGCTCAAACGAATGTATTACTCATACAAATCCTCTCTTCCAGGAAGTTTGCTGGGTTTTTTTCTGCATGTACCAGAGGTCACATCTCTCCTGACTGCATGTTAAGGGATGTTGCAAGAGCCTTGGAAATGAATTTTTCCTGTGGGTAGGAAAAAGATGCACAAATGTATTGGGAGAGAGTTGTTTTGTTTTTGCCTCACAGTGTAATAGGCTGATACTGAAACCATTGGGTATTTTGATGTGGCTTGTGAGCTAATTTTTGAAGTGGTTGACGTGTGCATGCTAAGTGATCAATTAAGAGTAATTAAATATGTACTTGAATTTAGTAGAAGTGCTGAACATTTGATGGGAATTAGGTATTTTGGTGGATGGAATTTTTGCTGAACAAAATTAATTCAGAGTCAGGAACTGTGATATTTATGCAACACTTGATTTTGTCATTAGTCTTCTCACTGATGTTTAGCTGATGTCTCTGACAGGCCTTTTTCAATGACTCAATGCTACACTTCTAAAGTTGTTGCTTCTGTAGGAGTCAGTGGAGTTCCTCCTGTGTTTAGCATTAAAAGCCTTGGCTCAGGGCTGGATGAACACTTGAGGCACTTGCACTATTTAATTGAGCCCTGTGTTAGATTCATGGGAGCTGCTTCCAATTGCTGAAGGATCAAATGAAAATTTAATTGTAGCTGAAGCCTGAGCTCTTCTGTGAGTCACCTCAGCAGAAAGGAAAACAATTCATCTGTGTTGTGTCAGAACTGTACGTGTGCACCATATGGCTTGATGGTGTATTCAGGGAAGCTGTGTGTGTGACTTCTAAAATATTTCCTTTTCTTTCTGCAAACTTTTAATATTGATTCTTTTTCTAAATGTGTTCTAAAACACTGGATATTCATTTTAGCTGTGACCAGAGGGGTCTGTCTCAGTTTGTGACCAGAAATCAGTGGAAAAGCACATACAAACAGTGCTTATTGTGCTTTCCCCTTCCCTGCTTCCCTTTCAGAATCTGTCTTTCACACAATGTTTTCTCATTAAATTTGTTAAAGGTTTGCATCAACATGAAGTGAAGAGAAATGAATGTTTGTTTGTTGGCAGGCACCACACCACGTCTTGATAATTAATTGGGACAGTAACCAGAACTGTATAAAAAAGGAAGGTGAAGCCAGTGCTTCCATGAGGCATTTCTTTCCAGCCTTATTACAGCTCCTGTTTTTTACCAGACTGGCCAGTGTAACACTATATTGCAATGAGCCTTTTGTAGTCTGTTCTGACTGGCAGCAGTATTTTAAATGGCCTGGAAGCTCCTTTTGCAAAGAGAATTATCTGTCCCACTATCACTTCACAGGGAACTGTGGTTGGAAATACTGAGATCTGGTATCAGCTTTGTTAACTATGCAGGGGCAAACAATTATGCTTTTGGAAAAACTTACCTGTAACATATTCAGCATGTCGGACAGGATCTTAAATACTACTTACATTTTTTTTCCCATGTACCTTCTGCTAGTCAGTTTTAGAATACTTGCAATTTTACAGCAGTTTTTTTTTCCTTTGCTGGTTACTTCAATATTTCTGAAGATTGGATTTTTTGTGGGGGTGACAGTGCTGGCTTATTGTTCTTTTTATAACCTATTTCCCAGTGTGGGTAACTGCTTGTAAACTAAATATTTAACATGTTGGTGTGATAAATTATTTCCACTGCTTCAGGCACACAATTAAACAAATTAAAGCTGGAGTTCCATTTTCAGCATCTCAGCTTTATGCCCATTTACAGGTAGTTTTATTCTTTTTTAAAACTGCCGATGAAGTAGTAGCCCTAAAATATATTGTTAAACTGTGACATCAGTAGGTATTCTTCATTTATATTGTTGTCTCCTGTTTCATGCCTAATTTGCAATTTTAAACTCTTTTTTTCCCCCTGAGTATATGCTGATGTCTTCAATTGGCATTTGTTTCTTTTTGTTTGAAAATCACCGAGTGCTGTTTATCCTTCCTTCTGTTCCCCCGAAATTTGTAAGCACTGTTTTCACAACAGAATTCATGTGCATGCAGACTGTTCTCTAGTTTTTTCCAATATCCTTCTTTCCTACGTGTGCCACATCAGTGATGGCTCTCACCTCATTCCACCAACGTTTTTCAGTAGCTGTTGAGTGTTTTTGCTGTTTCAGAGGAATGGGACATCTGTAACCCAAGAGACACTGTGAAAGGCAGGTTACCATTTACAGGCTGTAGTCCTGAGTTCTGACAAACATTTCACTGTGCTGCAGAAAAACAGAGGAACTGAAAACCTTGTATGCAAAATCTGAAGGTAGTTGCCCACTTTATAAAACGACAAGGCTGAGCTTTTTAATGATTAAGAGTCTTGGGGGAATTTTTTATCTACCCTCATGGTTTATTTATGGACCTGCTATTTGCATCTTTGTTTATACTTTTTGGAAAAGAGACCATTTTTTATATTTTTATGTCCACTTGGTGCCTTTGTGGCCATCTCCATATAAAACCAAATAAAGCAGTAGGTCAGTATTATCACCTGTTATATAAACTCCCCATTCATATTAAAGGGTTTCTGTGCATTTGTTTTAATTGAAATGACTTATCAGTAACACTTCCTTTACTTTAGACATCTTGTTTGGAATGATTGCTCTAAGAAATTGGTGGCAGAGGAGTGGTTACTTTTGCTAAAGGTGAATATTTGTTAGAACCAAATATTCTAGTTTGTTTCTGCAAGAGTTAAAAACTAGAATATATGTGAAATCAAATGGGTATTTAAGTTGGCAGTAATGTGAAGGAGTGGGCCTGAAACTTTGATAGCAGGAAAGGACAATTCACTTTCTATCATGCACCATCAGGCTTTTCTCAAAATTCAGAAGGGCCTTTTGGAAGTGTTCACAGACTGGAAGAAAATGCACTTGGGGGAAGGCTAAAAGCTTAGAGGATAAAATCTGTTTGTTTGTCCCTTACTCTGAACGACCATAGAGTGATTTTTGTACAAAGATCTTCTAATAAATATTTTTTCTCCCTCTCAGGGGCACTGAGTTGTCTAGGAAGGTTAATATATGTATAATTGTACAGAGAACAGGTAAGTTCTGGTTAGGCTGCTCCTTTTTTTGAGTAATTGCTGTGAGAAATTTCTGGTGAGCCAGGTTTTGGCAGATAACGAGGGTTATTCTGAAATGGTATTTTCTCCCTTTGAGTCTATGTGAATCTAATCTCCTCTAAAGCCTCTTTATGCAATTTTGGTTTAGTACTGTGTCCTTGATAAGGAATATTTATGGTCTGATTTTCACATCATGATAAATTATGCTCTAGGACTAAACTCTGAAATGCAATTTGATTAAAAAAATAACAGTTCAAGCTCAGGACCTTTGATATTCTGTACCTTTCTTGTATTACTTGCTTCTGTTCCTTTCTTCTACTTTTTGTCTGTATCTTTACAACTGTCATCTGTAACCCTCACTCCTATTTTAGGTTTTTCCTTTTGACTTTGAACTTCTTTGGTGCATTGAGACTAAAAAGACAGCAAAAAAAATACATCCTTAAGCTAAGGGTGACCTGTTATCCCATACTGTTTCCCACTAATTTCTTCATTATTGTTTCAGTGCTAAAGCTTTTAAATAAAAAACTTAGTAATTCAAATGAGCATATTTTTCGATAATTTCATTTCAGAAGTTGTTGTTTTTTTATTATTAACTTTTTAAACAAACAAGAAAAAAACTCAACAGCAAAAATGTCCTTTAAACATTTGTTTGAAACAAACAGTGCCATGGAATAGCTGATTTAGGAGCACTGTGAAGTTTCAATAAAATTACAAGAAACTGAAATAATGGGAAGCATTTGAGCAATCTCTTTAGACGTGCCTGTCTGTAGTAACAACCAGGAGCCAGGAAGGAGCTTCAGAGCTGCTTCTTTCACTGAGTTACCTGGGATCTCCCAATCATATGAGGAGTGTGTGCAAATGGCTTTGCTACTGAAAAAGTAACAAACAACCCAAATTTCAATCCTATAGATTTTATTCTGTGAGGTCTGGGAGATGTACGAGGAGAGGAAAAAAAAATAGTAATGCACCTGATAGTGTCTCCTTAAACCAGCAGATGAGGCTGTTTCCTATTTAATCTATTTTGCAACCCTAACTGCAATTAAATGCCTGTCTCCAGGTATGATTTGGTAAACGTGAATGCCTCCCCCTCACCTTTTTTTTTTTT
>VXBB01016404.1:0-128863 GCA_013399915.1 Illadopsis cleaveri | reverse complement strand
GGGGGGCGGGGTGGAGGTGTATTTTATTTAAAAATTCCGGTAAAATGGATTCAGCATTTAAAACAGTGACGATTAAACGAAGCTGAATACAATCAAACAGACTCTGTGTCAGTTTATGCTGACGGTGTATTCATGCCCCCCCTGGCATGTACATTATTTACTTAATATATTGGGATACGTGCCCTTTGAAGGAGTTTATTCCTTTTCTAAAAAGTGCCTGTGGTTGTTTTTGTGCTTTAAAGATGTATTTGTATTTCAGTTTAAAAGCTGGTCTGGATTTGCCACAGAATGTTCTTGATGATTCATAGATCAAAACTCAGCAAAGCAGGAATGATGAAATGTAGGATTTTTGTCGAAAAAGATCTATAATAAGAGTTGAATCTTGAGTAGAATTTTTAAAATTATGTCTAAATGAATGACCGAAAATACTGTATTCTTTTAATGTGTTTTCTGTATTATAAGTATGAATTAGTTGTAAAATATTAACAAATACCAAGCCTGAGAAAATGCTAAAAATCTTCTGGTGCTCTCCAAACTTTAGGACGGGCACTTCTGTGGCTCTGGCTTTTTTCCCCCTCTTTTTCTTTATATCAAAAACTATTTAAAAGGTATTTTCGGTGCAAGAAGAATGTGAATGATTTTGTTTCCTGTCACCTTTTAGCTTTGAAAAAGGCAGTGTAGAAACTACTTAGTCACTGGATGACGGGAATCAGGATAAATAATGGATTATTAGTGATGTAATTGTGATTATCTTTAAAGATGTGGAAAGTGAGGATGTCAGCCAATGATTCAGAATAACTGTTGAGCGTGCCAGTTCTCTTTTTAACAAGATCCTAAAACTTTTAAGATAGAGTGAAAATGAAATAGATACAATTTTTCCTTTATAGACAACTTTGAAACAGTAAGGCTTACATTTTGGATCTTTGTGTCTACTGGTGACAAAGTCTGGTAAACTTGAGGCCTATAAATACTATTTAGATGTTAATTGTAACTTTGTGCCTCTTAAGAACAGGACATACTTGCACCATTAATCATCATTCTCGTGATCTGGTGTTAAGTTATTCTCAGGTTTGTGTGAACGGATCAGCAGCACAGCTAAGACATTTTGACTGCCCTCGCTTCAATCTGAATCTTCCCAGTTCACATTTTGTGTGTATCAGTGCCAGAGGAAGGGATAGGGATTTGGTGGTGGTGGAGAGACACGAATGGATGCTCAGATACAAGAGAGAGGCCACACTGGAACAGTGCATGTGCTGCTTGTTTCCATGTTCTGATGTGTAGTGGTGTTTTGAAATGTGGAGAGAAAGCTGGTCCCTACCTCTCTAAGTCTTAGCCTCTCTTCCTTGCTTTTGGAAAATTTGAGAAGTTTTGTTTTTTAAACTTCAACCAAAAAGTGAATCCCTGTCCTTCTGGAGAGGAGGGCGTGAGCTGCTTTGGCTCTCACAAAATGAGGTCTGGGGTGTTGTGTTTGAGCTCCTGCTCTCTGCACTGCTCCTTGGAGCTGATAACAGCCCTGTGCAGGGTCATGTCTGCAGCACACGGGGTGTGTGGGCTGGGGTGGGCAGCCTGGCTGGACACTCCTGCTGCTGCCTGTGGGGGCTGTGGCTGGGGATGGACAGGGACAGTGAGGCCCGTGTCACACAGGGTGCTCTCCTGTGTTTAAGGCTCTGCTTATTTCTTGGGATTGCTCTGTTCCCTGTAGGTTGCCCTTTAAGACACGAATGTAACGCATTATTAACCCAGTACAGTAGCAAATGAAAAAGTTGGTCATGGAAAAGTCCCATGGCCAACAAAGAGCTCTGCTGGCAGTGAGCTGATAAGCCCTGGACACAGGCGACACGCAGCCGCTTTTCCAGCTCGTCCAGACCAGGCTTTGTCTGGCAGTGGGATGCTGGCATCCTATGGAACGTGCTCTGTTGTTTCCATGAAAGTGCTGTCAGTGCTTGCTGTGCTTTTTCCTCTTGCTGGTTATTAATCCTGCAGGATGTAACAGTGACAGGAGTCTCGCTGTGTGCTGAAATCACTGCAAGTGCAGCTCTGTTCCTTATCCCTCCAGTGCAGGATAAGGATCCTGAGGCACGGCATGGGCTCCTCATCATGTCTCTTCTTACAGTGGTAGTTTTACAGAGTTACTTTAATTAGTTTGGCAGCATTCAGACAGTGATCCAGTGAATAAAGATGGAATGCCTGCCGAGCATTTCCAGTTCCCATTGTTATCACCAGAGCTCTGTGCTTGCTTGCTTGATGAGCACTCAAACTTCTGCTTTCAGGAATTTTTAGAGTTTCAGTTCTGGAGAATCTAAAGTTCCCGAAGATGTACAGAACTATGGTACAAATGTCTCTCGTGATCAAGCTTTTCCTTTTGTTTTTTATTGAAGCTGTGAATTAATTAATCCAAATTGAAACTGAATTGTGGTTGAAAGGCCTTTGTGAAGTCTTGCAGTCTGCTGAAGTGCTACAATGATCACTTCCCTACCTCATGATTCTGGTGTGAAATACAGCTGGTAACTCTGAGGTGTTGGTGAGACATTTGTGCTGCAGGACAGATACAGATACAGCTCCACAAACCCCCAGCCAAGCACCATCACAGCCAGCCAGGTGCTTTAGAAAGGAGGTTTCTTTTTCCCAGAGTTTTTAGTGGAGAGTCGCTCCTTCTGCTTCAGATTTGGCTTCAGATTTAAAAAGAGAGCTAAGCAGTGCTTTTCCTCCTTCTCCCTACTGATGAGCAGTAGAGAGGGCTCAGAGGAACTGCTGCAGAGCAGTTATCTCCTGGTAAGCTGTTGTGTCTTTCTGCAGCACAGATCCATAATTTTTCAGAAGTGAGCTGGAAATCCTCCTTTGGAGTTCTGCACTTTAATCAGTTGTTTGCTCTTTATGAGACACTTAACACTTCATTTCAAAAGGCTTCAGTAGATGTTTGTAGAAAGTAGTGTAAGCAACTGAAGGAATAATAACTTGGATTTCCTTCTGCTGTTGAGACATGTGCTTGTAGTCTGCAGAAGTTGCTTTATGACATGGAGTGTGTACATTCCTCCTGGCCTCTGTTTTACTTCTTGTGTGTTGAGATACTGTGGTAACCAAAAGCCTAATTTTGAAACACATTTGAACATTAAAGCTCTGTTTCAGGGTGAGTATGGGGAAGTGGAAAATAGGAGGTTTTTTCCCTCAGCTTGGTTTTTATTCAGTGAGATGGTCTAGAACAGCCTTGGCATGTGCTTGCAAAAGGTTGTGGTTTATGGCTTCAGATGCCTGGATTGTTAGTGTTCATCTACTCAATGTCTTGGAATGTTTGCAGCTCCAGCAGATACCTTTGGGTTTTGGTACAGAATTTAATTAGTAAATGCATAAACCTTCTCCAGAGCATCTGTGAGCTTACAAGTAGGAAAAGGGAAAGGAGGTAGAGAAGGTAAGTGAAGCATAGCTAAGGAGTCTGGATGAGGGAGTCCAGCCAGGTAATCAAGCCCACAGAAGATTCTCAAAATCAGTGCCTGTAGTAAACAAATAATATATCTCTTCTCTGTGATACTTATTTTCTCTTCAAGAGCTGTGGTAAAGATGGAGGATGTCCCAATGGTGCTTTAGAAGCATCCTTCCCAATCCTTGTGCTGACTGCACAGGGGACTGCAGTGGGCAGGGGTGCAGGGAGAGAGGGGTGCCTTGTGTTTTAGCAGCACTCTCTGTTTTCACTGCTCTGTAGCTGCTTCTGCTGGCACTTGCATGATCATGGCTGCAAAGCTTGTGCAGGGAGTCACTTTCTGCATAGGGCAGAGAGGGGTTTGGTTTGGGTGTTTGAAAGAACTCTGTGAGAAGGGGCTTTGTGTCTAATCAGGGTAGATAATTGTTGCCCATAATACCTTTGCATTATGAAATAGTTTTCCTGTGGCCAGTTAGTTGTTTTGTTTGTAAGAATAATGACAAGCTCAGTTCTGTTGCAATAAACTTACTTAGGAGGAGAGGACAGATTTGTGTGTTTAGGCAGAAGGGTGTTGCTGAAAGAGTAGAAAGCTTCTGGTAGGAATGACTTAGTTTCTGCAGCTTTCCTCTGGTCTTGTTTGGCAGAAAGGGATGATGCTGGTCATTAATTTCTGTCTCGTTGAGAGAATCCTCTTAAGGTGCTTTTTCTGATGATGTCATTTTGTACAAGTCCCAAAACTTGTGTGGCCTGTTTCTTCTGTTGTTTTACTCTGTGGAGTTGCCTGAATCAGTTTTGTGCTGTTGAAGTCTGTGTAAATACTGACATCCCCCAAAATTCCAAGTTGTTCCTGAGAAATTCCAGGTCCCTGACTATAAAGCAATTTTTTTTTTCAGTTGTGTTCTGTTTTCTGTTCAATTGTGTTCTGATTGTTTGGTTTTGTTTTCTTTTTCCATTAAGGTCTGTGAATGTCTTGATTTCATGAATATATAGAACAGGCTGCTGATTCTTGTATTAAAGACTCTTCAGTTACCTGTTCTTGTGGTTATAAATACAATAGTTTTTTATTAATGGCCTTCTCTTAATATTGCTCTGATTTAAAATATGGCCACATTCTGGTCTCTTGGTTCTCTTACAGAAAGACATGACCAGAAAAGGTAAAATGCAACTGTTGTTGAATTTTATTTTGACTAATGGAAAAGGCATAGTTTTGGTAAGACTCAAACATTTTTGTCTTCTTGATGAGATTCCTCTATTTACATTACAAACCTGGGCTAATTCTTACTTCTGATGAATTTGGGAATCATGTTATATAGGGAGGAGTTATGTGTCTGGTTCTATAGAATTTTCTGCCTCTTCTGTTTGTGTTTGTTTTTTGTGTGTGTGTGTGGTGTTTTTTTGTTTTTTTTTTTAAATTTCATAGGGTATTTCTTTGACCTGGCTTCTCCAGCATTGTTTTTTGGTGGTTTTTTTGGGTGTGAGCACATCTCAGCAGTGCACATCTCAGCACTCTAAACATTGTTTAACAAAACCCCTACACCTGCACACCTTTTGTCTGCTAAGACAAAAGGACAGGAAGACAGCTTGATGACTAAAGGTAATAGTCCTTCTTTCTTAGTTGTCATTGCTTTTGATTTTTCTTTTTTTTTTTTTAACTTACTGTAAACAAGTAGAGGAGCTTCTGCCCAAATTGACTGAAGCAGCCGTGAAAACCAGTTGAAAAAGCCAAGTATGTGATCAGGGTGTGTCAGTGAAAAAGGAAGAAGATGCCTGTCTTGCTGTGAACAACAATGAAGTTTTACAGACAGACCTGTTTGAGTTGGAATTTGGGAACCTTTGTGACACCTGTATTAAACTGGAGGATTCCTTGCATTGACCTTGGCTAATTGATGTTTGGATACACATCTATGATCAGTGGATGGAAAAAAAGGCAGTTTTGTATTTGTTTGTATTTAGTTCTTTGGCTAAACAGGTACAACTGTGACTGTGGATGCCATAACTAATTGAACTAACTCTACTTGAGTACAATCTACAAATGTTTTACTATAAACAAAGAATTAAAAGTTGTAAGTACTTCCAACTCTGTGAATTAGCTGTGAAGCTTTTTATTGACACACACTTCCCCCAAGTTATTAGGTTGAGGCAACATCAAGGAATTTTAATTCTGTATTGGGATTTCAATTCCATGTTGTAGCAGTAGTTAAATTGAATATTTTCTCGTGTTTTTGCCAGGTCTCTGCAGTGAAAGGATGCTCTGAATGCAGAGCAGTTCAGTGTCTGCCATGAAGTGAAAGGGAAGGTGGCACTGGGTAGAGAGGGGAGAGAGCAGAAAGGCAGCAATTCAAACTCTTCTTACACGATTTCCTTAAGCTTTGTAGATGCAAATGGGAGGGAAATCACAGCATGTGTGTGGATGGGGATGGGAGACAGGAGCTCTGTGCTCTGACACTGATCCCATATGGCAGCAATCATTTCACTGCAGCAGCAGCAGCACCTCTCTCCTCCCTGCACAATACTTGTTGCAGAGGTGCTGTCTTTGCTAATAATGAGTGTTGGAGCAGACTTGTCCTTTGGGGGCCTTCTTTGGCAATTCAAACTCTACTTTGGGTCTATTTTTTTCTTTTTTGAGTGGCTTTTGAGAATGCTGAAGGCTATATGCAGTGAAAATGTAAAACAAATCCCAGTTTTGCAGTCAAGCTCAGGAGGTCATTAGCCTTGATTAAAAATGATCTTAGTTTTAATTCTGGTTAGGTTCAGTGCTAGCTCAAACTTGAACGAGTTCCTTTTGCAGTTGAGATCAAGTTTTTGTCTTAAAAAGATTTCTTTTGTGTCTGTTGCAAGTGCTTGTAATGCAGTGATGGAGTTTCTGTGCCTTTTCTGTGCTGCTGCTGTATCTGCCCTGAGCTGGCAGTGGCTGTGGGTTGGTTGTTTTGGATGAAGCAGCCTGGCTGACCCAAAGCTGTGTGGGAGTGCTCAGTCTAAGAGCCTGCTTTATTCACTGTTTTGGTTCTTCCTCCCTCCCAGCTTTTCCGTGGCTGCTCCTTTTGCCTGGGTGGATTTCTCTGTGACATGGAATAAAGTGTCAAGGAGCTGTTCTGATCTCCTTGAACTGTCCTTCCCGACCTGCTTTCACTCACAACAGAGTCACTGGATTCTACATGAGCACAAGACTTGCTTAGGTGCCTTCTGGCTGAGTTGTTCTGGATGCTGAGAATTATTCACTGGTTCTTACTGTCCATTTAATTATTTAACTTCATTCTAATCCCTCCTACTGTTTTGACTCTTTATTTCCTCCCCCCCATTAATAATTTCCTGGCACGCCTGGTTTCCCCAACACAACATCAGATGACTTGGCAGCTTCATGCTGGGAAGTGTGTGCTGCTGATAGAGAGGGCTTTAGAGCAGTTAAAGGGAGAGGGCTTGGGATGTGTTTTTATGTTCTGATTGGTACAACCCAGCTGTTTACAGATGGATGAGGTATTTGATATGCTTTTCAATGTTAAGGACCATTTTTTCCCTGTTTCACAGCAAGGACATCAGGGCCATGTGCTGTGCTAATGCACACTGAGGGCCAGGCATCAATGGGTTTATTCATGCTGTTCTCTCCCTGGTATGTGTTTCCACCTCGTACCAGTGGGTGTATCACTTGGTATCATTTCAGGTACTCTAATTAGCTGCTTTGGCTGAAGGGCAGACATTTCCTTTTCAGTCTTGCAGAGTGCAATCATTAAATTCTCTCAGAATTGGTACCATCTGTGTATTGCAAGGTTATAGAAGCTTAGCTATAAAGTGAAACCTGAGGTAGTGCTTCACTCTCACAGGAATCAAGATCATAACCAAGCAGAAAAAGAAATTGGAAAGAGCACCTGAAGTCTGATGCAAGCTGTGAGCTCTGTGCTAAGGAAAACAAGTATGGAGGGTGGTTTGCTTTCAGATAATGGTTTGCCATGTTGAATGGTGTCAAGCCAGATGTCATGCCAGAAATCCTTTATTCATTTTAAGAAATAAAACCATTGTTCTTCAAGGACTCCTGTGCTAAATAAAAGAGTATTGTTCCAATTTCTGAATGCTTCTTTGCACTACATGTGAGCAATTGCTAAACTTCCTCCATACAGGCAGGAAATGTAGCTTTCCTCACTTTGTTTTGTGTGATCTTATCCACCTTATGTAGAACAAAACTGAGTTGGAAAGCAATTGTGTATGATATTACCAGTGTATTTCATTTAAAAGCTGCAAAATTTTCTATGCACTTAGTTTGTTTCCATTTCTTATAACCCTTCACGTTGCACAGCACACTGACCTTGGCTGAGGAGACCTTTAAAAATGTCTTGTGTTGAGTATCATGAAGGTAAGCTTTGGCTGAAGTGCCTGGGCAGTGTGGTGGGCATGTTTTCACTGACTTCTGTCATTTCTCAGAAGGAGGAATTCTCCCTGTCACTGTCTTTCCTGAGATGTGAAGATAACACTTCTTTGTCCATTTTTTCCTCCTCACAATTGCATTTTCTGAATAGAAAACCATTGTTTTTTCTTCAAATCCCTCCAACTAGAATTGGAATTGAATGGGTTGTGGGATGTAGATTTGGAATAAAAAAAGTCAGAATAATTTTTTTTAGTTGAGAGGTACTGCATGCAGCTGCAGTGTGCTACTGCAGGAATAGCTTAATATCAGCTAAACAATTCCATAGTTCATGTTGTGTACCCTTGGAACTGTCAATAATCAGTATTTGCATATCACTGTGTTCAGTTTGTCTCCCTCCCTTGGACTGAGTATTAGAATGTACTTTCTGTAGATGTCATTGCTGTAGGTTGTTGTAAACCAACAATGATTGGGTAGCACTGAATAACCACAGTGGTAGGTCTGGCATCCTTAGAGCTGTGGTTGATAAGTTGTTGTTAGTTCTTCAGGGTCAGCAAAACAGTGAATTAAATAACCAGTTATAAAGAAATTCAGAGCCTTTACAGACACTATTTTCTCTAAAACTATTTGGTTTTGTATCGTCATCTCCTTTGGCAGTGGTTGGTGGAGATGTGTGAAATTAGTTACAAAAAATAGCAGAGTAAGAATGGTAGAGAAGATTTGTTACCAGTCTTTGAGAGTGTTTCACCCCATGTTTATAATTGGAAACTTGTGACTTTCATATGCAAACTTTAAAAGAAAGATGAGTTTTCTTACTCTGTAAGAAACTCTGTTTCTGTATTGTCTGCCTTTTAAAGCAGCAGTTAGGTAAGTTTGTCATGTAAAATTACAGATAGTGCCTGCAAAAATACTGGTGAGGTTTTAGATGCCAGAATTTATGAGGTGGCATGGAGTGAGGGAGATGATGGGTGGGGGAAGGGGGGTGGAGTTCCTTTTGGGACTTAAAAAGTTGCTCCTCAGAGTCTTGTTCTCTACCAGTGGATGTTACACATGTGAGCACAAGGTGGGAATCAATGATGAGAATCTTTTCCCGTTTTGGAAGGAGATGTCAGAGTGATGCTTTGCCTCCAGACAAAAGCAGTTAATGTGTGCTGCTTGAATAATAATAGAGTAATAACAAATGACGTGAACCTGCTTATTTGGAAAAGGAGAAGCTGATGTTTCCCAGGCTTTGTGTTTGGACAGGCTAATTCGTTGCATTTTTGTACAGAAACTCACTTTAAACCCGTGTGAGCAGAGGGAGAATACACATCTTCCTGTGTATCTAAGCAATTTATCAGCAGTTGAACTAATTTTATTTTTTCCTATTTCTTTCGCTGCCACCAACTCTTATCTAGATTTTTGTTACTAATGTAGCAAGAGACCTGAAAAAAATCTCCGTGATGCAAACGAGGTTGTTCCCTGAAGGGGACTATCAAGATTACAGATTTGCCCCAGTTGTGTTTAACTTCTAAAAACTCTCCAGTTCAAGAGGCCTGCATTTTATGCCAGTGAGGTCATAGAATAAGGTCAATATCAAACACCAAGCTGTAAAGAAACAAATGTGAGCTTTTATCCTGGTTTCATAATGCTACTGCCTAATCCAAAATACCTGGATTGATGCCAGTCATATTTTGGCTGAGCTACCAGGGATTACTTTATTTTTCGGATTTTATTAAGTGCGATTAATATAATAGCTGTAGTAACTGCTCTGGAGAATAAAGATTCTTGGAGATAAGCTTTAGGGACCATGGCCGGGACACCGTTTTCCCCCAGGACACACGAGGACAAGACCTGTGTGTGCACACATCCCGCTGCTTCTGTGGTGCCGCCGATTTAGAGTATTTTCACAGCTCCTCTCTCCCTATTGGCAATCCTTAACTTTATTCTGCTCTAACCCAAACAGTTGTTCGGTGATGAGGTGCTAAAGGAGTGTTTGCCTTTCTTGGTGGGGCTGTAAACTGCGGGCTGCAGACTCCAGACGCTGTGGCTTGGGATGGAGCTCCTCGGGAACACTTCTGGTTACATCATCTCCGGCCCAGCGCCTGTGGATGTGTTTTCAGAGGTGCAGGTTTTGGTGTCCTTGTTGCTGGGGTTTGTTTTCAGTTTTCCATAACAATTGGAAATGGTTGTTGTTGTAGCCCCAGTACGGTCCTGGAGCCACTAAGAACATTGTTATCTGCTGTCAGGCTGTTCTGCTCTCATGTGAGAGTTGTCCTTAAATTCCATATTTGAGAGTAAGAGCAGTTGTATGTCATGTTCTGATGGGTTGGTTATTTTTAGTCTTTTGTCACTAAATGGAGACTGAACATATGCAGGGATTAAAAATAATTGTAGAGAATTCTTCCTTTGAATTAATTATTTTTCTAACTTATGTTACATCAAAATATATGAAGCCTTTTAATGTTTTATGTTTTACATTTGCCTACATCCATGCACTGTTTCTTTTTCCCCCCTTCTGCTGGCAGCCTGCTTTTTTCATCTTTTTATCTCTCTGGGGCTGTTAGCCAGCTAACTAAATACTCTGGTGGTGACAGTGCCTTGATGGAGGTGGTGCTGGGCACCTCTGTAAGCCCTTCCACTGGTTGTGGAGAAAGAAATTTAGGAAGCATTAGGGTCTAGTTGATCTGACTCTCAAAGTGCAAAGTGACAACCTCTTCAGAGATCCCTTCCCTTTGGGATTTGGGCCATTCTCGTGCATGCAGATAAGTATGGCACATATTTGGTGTTCCATCTGTAAATATAAAAAATTTGAAGGCATTTTAAGATAACTAGCAAAAAACCTCATGGCAACAACCACCCACAATATTTCCAAGTAAAGAATCAACCAAGTGAATCAGAAATGCAACAGCATGAAAAATGTGGGCCAATATTTTTGGTGGTGATACTTCTGAAGCAATTGGCATCTGTGACATCTGATGGATTAACCTTGGTGCTGTAGAACTGGTACTGAAATGCACAAAGGGATGGATCTAGCTGGAAACTTGCTTCAGAATAGGAAAGAAGTATTTTGAGGGTTTGTTTTGGAGTTTGGTTTTGGGGTGGGTTTTTATTTGTTGGTGGTTTTGATTTTTTAATTTCCTCTAATCATCCAATAGTCTTACTAAAATGCAGAGTGGGCTGGATGGTTTAAGTGCATCTGTGAAGTTTTGTTTGCACAGTGCTGTGTTTCCTTTTGACATCTTTAGACCAGCAACACGTTCCTCGTTTGCCATGTGTAATTTTGGTGATTTTGCCAAATCAGAAATGACTTGCTGATGAACAAATACTGTCCTAAGTCCTGTGAGGGCAAATCAGGTTTTCCAGAGCACTGGTTGGAATCTTGGCTGGGAACTGATTAAAAGATAAATATCTACACTAGCCTTGAAAGATTGTGGAATCATGTTTCTGAATGGATTAGAAGTGATAATCAGATCACTCCATCACTGATCCACTTACTTATGAATAATTAAAGCAGGAGATCTAAGTGGTTGAAACACTGTAAGAGTAACACAGAGCTACAGGCTCATCAGGCCTGGGCTGTTACCTGTGTGTAGGGCACAGTATGAGAGGAAGCATCACCAGGAGTCTTGTCAAATCCAGGTGACTGTAATTACCACTCTGGTGGTAGCTCATTTACTGTTGGGACACTCACCTTCCAGGACAAATCAAATTAACAGCAGAGTATCCTTTTATGTGAGAGTGTTTTCCAGATGTGGGTGAACGATGAGATTTATGGTGCCGTGAGACTTCTTAGATCTGGAAGGGGCCTTGTCTGGGTTTCAGTGGCAATGTCTGAACCTGGACCTAGTTTTGTTATTGTTTTGGATGGCACATTGTCATTAGTTTTGCTTGTTTCCTCTTTCTCTCCCATGTTAGTAATTAAAGATATCTGCAGCTCTCTCCCTCAGCCTGTGCAGGAACAGCTTCCAGCTCTGAAATATGGAACAGATCTGGTGCTGTCATGCTATGTGAAGTTTTTTAATGGCAAGTAGTTTGGAAGGGAAAAAGCCTGGATTCCATAAACCTGAAGTACATCTGGGACATTTTGTCTGCATTGTCTTTGTCAGAGAATCTGGGTGTACTTACGTGGTGGTGCTTTAAATGGGATGTAATACTTTTTGTTGTGTCTTGGAAAGGCCCAAATGGAGCCAGATTGGCTGAGAGATCACTCTGGAAAAGAGCTGTTTGTCTCTGCCTTCTGTGGTGTCCAGTTGTTGGTATCCCCATTGTACCTGGATAGGCTGAACTACATCAGTGCAAGTAAATATCTCTAGGGTCAGATATTTAGGCAGAGCAGAGGCAGCGCTGTGTGTTGCCTTTTAACAGGTTCCTTAACACCATATCAGACTTTGATTTTAATCTGTAAAGTCTCAAGCTTTTTGAATTGTTACAAAACTGATAAAAACAGTAAAAATTGCAAAAATTAGTGAGTTTTCCCTATGGTTTTAAGGTAAAATATTTGGAAACCTGCTATATTTGTTCCTGTGTTATGTATTTACTCTGCAGAAGTTTATAAGCAGCAGGGTTTAGTTTAGGGTTGAGTTCACCTGTGTAGCTGCTGCTGGTGACTGATCAGTGTCTCCTTAATAATTTGTAATGCTGTGCTGATATTGTCAGTGGAATGGGCCTTGGATCTCTTTAGGGGAGCTTCAGTGCACAGATGCCAGGGTGTGGGTGTTGGTTCCATATGAGCTTTCCCAGATTGTCAGAGCAGTGCTGGAAGCTCAGGGAGCATTTCCCTGGTGCACTTGGTGACTGGAATTGCAGAGTGCCTGGAGTGGCCCTTGTTAAACTGATGGCAGAGCTGGCAGCAGGTGTTGCTGTGTTTGATTTCAGCTGGCATATTTGATTTCAAGTTGAGTGAAATAACCATCTAAAATGTGCTTTTCTCTCTTTTTTTTTTCCCCCCCCTTAATTTTTCAGAGAAGTAGCTTGGGGAATCAGACAATTGTGCTGTTCATAAATGCTAATGAAACCCTATTTGTTTGTATTTTTCTCCAGCGCTGTGTGGTGCTGCGGTTTCTCAAGTCCCCCCCCAACCAGAATAAGGTAAGATGTAAACATGTCCTGTTGCTGAATGCCCTTGGGTAAACTAATAGCCAGTGTGAGGAGAAACAAGAAACCTGTGGAGGAGCTGTGACTGGTAGGAGTAAGAACAAATGCTTGTTTTGAAATGTGCCTGTGTTTCAGGGGGTTTGGCAACAGGAGGAAATCTGAGGTTGTCTTATGTAACTGGGATGATGTGAGTGCTCATAGCAAGAGCTCTCTCTGTGTGGGGCTGCCTGTGTCAGAGGGCAGAGCTTTCTGTAAGGGCAGCTGTGTAAATGTTCCATATCCACCTACGGCAGCCCAGGGATGCTGAGGAAAAAGGAATTTTCCTGGCTGTAGCCAGGTGGGACAGAGCAGGAGCTGCACAGAACTGGTGTCATGGTCAAAATCTGCTGCTGAGCACCTGTTCAGTAGCTCAAGAGCCATGGAACATGAACAAACACATGAAATGTTCACAGAATACTCTTTGTCAGTGAGTGATTTTAGTGTTCTGTCTGTTACAAAAAGAACGTGGCAGGACACAATCTTCAGTTTCTTTGATGGTACACTAAGGTTTTCCTGCTGGAGAAGGAGCTGAAGTGAGTTACTTTCTTTTAACAGGGATAAAAAATGATCAAAACCCAAAGGTGGAGCAT
Organism: Illadopsis cleaveri; assembly: GCA_013399915.1. Taxonomy (NCBI): domain Eukaryota; kingdom Metazoa; phylum Chordata; class Aves; order Passeriformes; family Timaliidae; genus Illadopsis; species Illadopsis cleaveri. Next base: position 115,389 of record VXBB01016404.1, on the reverse strand, counting down.
AAACATAACAATGGCTTGAGTTACAGCAGCTCCTGAGGCACGGCTTTGTGAGGCACAGTGACACAGTGACAGGTTCTGATGAGGGAAATACAGAAAGCATTGGGGCTCTGCTGGGAACTGGTGTGTGTGCTTCATTTTAGGAACAAAGAAACAAGGATGAATGGAAAGTAAACAGCTAGAAAGGGCATTTTATTGCTTTAAATCAGGAAGATAAATGTGAAAAGCATTCAGTTCATCAAGGGAGAAGTTGCTAAAGTAGAGGAAGGCAAAATTAGTGCACACAGCTGATGTATGAGTTATCTGATGGTCTTTCTGCTACTATTTAACTTGAAAAAAGGTCTGGTAAAACCAAAGTATGATTCAAGTGGATTTTTGAGCTGCTTATATTGGCAGGATTTCAAAAGTGTATCTTGTGGTTCTGTAGTAGCCCAAGATGATAATGTTTAGTGTTAACAAGAACTGATGAGTCCAGTGCGTCACCAGAAAGGAAACAGTGCTTATCTCAATTTTTAGTACAGCAGGAGAGGACTGGACCACAACTTCATGTAAAAAGTCAGTCTGTTGCAGTTCATTTAAGAAAACAGAACCTGCCCCTTTTCAATTTTTTTTTTTTTAATTTTAAATTTAAAGAGATTGTTGCATAGTAATTGTTTTTTAAAAACTGACAAAGTATGAGAAAGTCACAAAGGAAGGCAGGCAGTGACTTCTCAGTTACCCACCACAGCACTGAGCCTGGGCATGCACATTCCAGTTGCATTTTAAGGAGAACTGGCTCCAGCTTTCTGCATTTGCCTTACATTGGGAGCGTGTGGACTTTGTCACAATTCCCTCTAAATAGAAGGTTTTGTAATTTGAATATATTTACTTATTCTGGTGATTGATTTTTTTAAAGGACCATTTTTTTTGGAGCAGAACAGAATAAATATTTTATCATCAGATCAGTAAACAGATCTCGGAGAATCAGAGTTTTGGGATGAACTGCACATAGCAACAATGACAAGGAAAATGTTTTGGGTTTTTTTTAGGAGTGATCTGTATTCCTGACTTAAGCAAAATGAGTTAGGCTCTGAAATGTTCTGTGTGTGACATCACAGGTCATCCAATGTAAACAATGCTGAAGGAAGCAGTTCAAGCAAAATATTTTCTAGTAATACACACACTGAAATTCAGATGTGAACAAATAGATCTCAGTCTGCTTAACTCCTTTGGTAAAGGCAAAGAAGTCTGCATGCTGCTTTGTTTTTTAAATTATCTGTTTAATTATGAATTTGGGATTCTATAATCCAGTAGTTGAACAAGGTGGTATTATTGTGAATTGTAACTTTATTGTCATGATTGAAAAATACTCAATAATATAACTGCAGGGTTTGCATTGCTTGTATAGATAGTCAAGTGTCAGCCCCCATGGAGTGCTTTAAATTGCATATTGCTATTTTAGTATATGATCTTCATGAAGGAATTAAAAAAAATATTGTATAAAGCATATTTGAGTTTTGGTGAATGAGCTGGCAGTAATGATGGGTCCTTCAGAAGCTTTTCATCTTAGGGGTTTTTGATGTTAAAAGGTGATGCTCAAGCAGCCTGTTAGTTGTTTTTTTTATTTAGATATATCAAATATACTTGCTCTTAAAAGATGTTTTAAGCTTGATTTTTAATTTTATGATTGTATTGATCTTTTTAACTGGTGAGTCTTTCCATGTAGTAGAAGTGGCAGCAGCAAATTTTAATGAAATGCTTATTTATGTTAAAAAACCCCAACCAAACAAAACACAAACCTGTGGGTGCTGTGTATGTCAGCAAACCAGGTCAGAACCATCTGTAAATGGGAATTAGCAGAGATTTGTGTTCCTGATGAGATGATGTAATGTTCCTTCTCACCATTCAGGATCTGTATAAGTTAAAGAAGGGGTTCTGTTGTCATTTGTGATTAGTGCTGGGTGTGGTCTTTCCTCCTTTCTCTAGGCTGTGTCAGTGTCTGGGTGTTGTCCTTTGGTATTTTATTTTCTCTTACTCTGCTCTGTTTATATTTTTTGCCTCCTGCTGTGTTTTTCCTCTTTGATTTGCTAGCATGTACCCAAGTGTTGCACTTTCTTTTTCTCCACTTCATCTCATTGTGAGGTTTTAAGTGGGTTTTTGTGTGTGTGTTACAAAAGGACAGAATAGCTTTGCGGTTGTCTATTGTAACAATAAAATACCTTGCAGAGAAGCAGAGTGTGCTGGAGTGCTGGGAGTGGGACAATGTTGCTGTAAACCTCCTTTGCTCCCTTCTGCACAAGTGGGGGAGTCTGTCCAAGTCTGACTCTGCAGTTGTCCCTGTCCTGCTTCCAGTACTCACAGCACTTCCTTTCTAGCTTTTGGCATCTTGTCTTGTAGAAGACCTTGGTGTTTCCTTATGAAATTACAGAATATCACATTAGAGTAAGATTTTTCACTGTCTGGGGCAGGATTTGGGACAGATGGCAGGTTCTGGACCTCCTCATGCCGAGGTTTGGAATTTGGCTCAGTCTTTGCAGCTCTTCCCTTCCCAATCTCCATGATGTATTTTGTAACACTCCAAGCCTCTTCTGCACTGCAGCTGTTGGGCAGCTCTTTGGACTGCTGGAGTTCTCTGAGCTGTTTTACGAATAATGGTCAGAGCAGGTCTTGAGCAATCTCCCCTTCTTCCACCTCTGTCACTTTCTCTCTCCTTTTTCCCCTGAAACTGAAGAAGAATCCTCTTTTCTGACCATTTTTCTGTTAGTCCCAGCCCCTGAGGCGGCAGTAGGGAAACAAATTCAGCACATTTGATGTGTCTGTTTGACTTCAGTGTGCACTGACCTGCAAAGCTCAGCAATTAAGTTATTTGTTAAATCACTAACCAGGATGTGTGTGTTGTTATCATTATTTCGTAGTAGTTCACTTACCAGTTTCTGTCTTCCAGACTCCAGAGGAAATACTGCACCATCTGCAAAACATCGTAGACTTCGGAAAACATGTGATGAAGCAGTTCTTTGGGGAGAACTATGTTCATCACGGGGTAAATGATTTGTTTTTAAAATAAACTGCTTAGGCATTGTAAACGCCTAAATGTTTGGGGAAACACTGAGTGCCAGTGAAAGGAACTAACGGTTTGTAAGATACACACCAGAAGCATTTGGGTGCAAACAGGGATCCTGCTCTGTGCTGATGATTGGACTGTACTCAGTGGTTTGGCTGTTTGAAGCTAAGATGAAAAGTGTGGCCATTTCTTGGCTCTGCCTTAGACAAGAGGGGAGTGTGTGAGAAAGATTTTTAGACTAAAACAAGGGGAGAAACGTGGTTCATATAAATTGTCGAGGTTTCTGTGCAGTCAGAGGTCACCTTTTCCCTTGCTCTGTTCTTCAGGGCAGCCAGATCTTATTCACTGAACATCAGGTAAGTGAAAAAGTTGCAGCTTCACCTGGAACTTGAGTTACACAGTTCTGCCTTGGAAGGGTGGGATGTGAGACATGGGGCTTTTTCATTTGTGGGAAGGACAAAATGATGCAGGTTCCTTCACACACATTAAACTTGCATTGAAAATACTCTTTGTCATGCATTTATTTAAATTAGTCCTTGGTTTTTATAGAGGGACAGGTGTTGCATGTGATTGCAGGTACAGGTGTTCACAGTGAATCAGAGGGAGAAGCTGCTGACTGTAGTTCAGTGTACTTTGTGTAACCCACTGAACTTTGCTGTTCCATTTCAAGACTCCCAAACTGAGTATTAATTTTTGCATTAAAATGTTTTCTTTTTTTTTTTGTTTTCCCCAATAGGAAATTATTCAACTGCCTTTAGACTTTGTAAGACAGCTCTGTTTGAAAATCCAGCCAGAGAGGCCAGGTAAGTGCCAGGGATGGGATTAGAAAGGGGCTTCCTCAAGCTGTAAAGCATTTTTCTTTGTTGTAAAGTAAAAAAGCATCACATTACAGAATATAAGGAAGCTTTTTTAATATTTAGACAATGATAAGTTGAAAATTTGTTGTGGAAAAAATGGGTTGTGTTCTGGAATTAAAAGTAGTATGTGATAGCTCTAAATGGGCAAAGAGATTGGCCCTCCTGGTGTCTTATGTTCCCAAATGTTCTTGAGAATGGCCAGAAAGTCCTTCTTTAGTAGAACTCCTTGAAGATAAATACAGTGTTAAATCAAAGTACTGTAGTCAAGTGCTTTGATGACTTTGATCCAGGAAAGAAAAAGAATTAATTTACGTATAGTGAGCACAGGACACTCCATTGTTGATTTTTCCTCACCTGTTTGAGAAGCAGTTTCACAGTGCCAGGATCCAGTGAGGAAAGTTAATAGTATCTAATTAAAGTTAGAAATCAGTGATGCTCTGGTGGAAATAAATGACAGAATTTAGTTTTATTTCTCAAAGGTAAACTTGGTGTGTCCACAGCTGCTGGGGATTGAAATGTGGTTGTGGGGAAGCGTCCAGGTGCTTCACAACAGTGAATCTCACTTTCCATTTTTAACAGGATTTTTTTTTTTAAAACCTCAAGGATTTTTTTTTTTCAGTGTTACCCTTCACATAAGACTGTGTAACATGCAAAGGAGCTTCTCTAATACTTCAGATTTCTGTGCCTTTCTGATTTAGCAAGTGGCTTTCAGCTGTGAAGGTGTGAAGGCTGTACTTTTGCTTAAATTTAGAAAAAGAAAACAAACCTCAACATTTTGTTGGAGGCAGAAGGCTTCTTGCTCATCCTGGTGAAGCAGTATGGCATGACAGGCTGGTGCCTGAGGCTTTGGTTTCTCAGATTTATTTTTCTATTGCAATATATTTTTCAGAGTGTACATTTTTCTGAGCAGTTGAAACTGTAACAGGAAGGTGTGTCCTGTGTGTCTGTTTACTAACAGGTACTTGAAAATCTGGGGGTTAACTTTTGAACTAGAATCTCACAGACCTTTCTGTGTCCCAAAGGATGCACGTGGAGAGAGGTTATGCAAAGGATTTTTATGCAGAATGCCTCTTAAGTTTATGATATTCCTGGCAGTTTTCAGATCGGCTGAGGGATGGTAGGTCATGCATAGTAAGCAAAAGGGAGATCACATCTTTGAATAAATATATTAAGGAGCCACTTTACCTGTTGGCAAATCCTTGCTGTTTCAGGCCTCACCTTTCTTGGGATGAGCTGGGAGCTGGCCATTAACAGCAGCTCTTGGGACACTCCGAGTGTCTGGGACAGTTTTGAGGAAACTGAAACCAGGCGTTGATAATGGGGAGGGCAACTTTGTGCAAGTGCATAATTGGCTAAAGCTGATAAACCGTGTGTCGTGTTCCCACGCCCCACCTGGTGATCGAGCCGGCTCCAGAGTGAACAAACACCCCGGAGCTAATTTCCCTGACGGTGTCGTTTGTCCCCTGCTGCCCCAGAGTGTCGCTGTGACAAGGACATGGACACGCTGAGCGGTTACGCGATGTGCCTTCCCAACCTGACGCGGCTGCAGACCTTCCGCTTCGCCGAGCACCGGCCCATCCTCTGCATCGAGATCAAGGTGTGCAGGGCACAGCCCCGGGGAAAGGGGCTCCTTTGCATTCCTGAACTACGCACTGGTCCCAGCAGGTTTTGAGGAATGCAGCAGCGGGGGAAGGCAGAGCTCACTGCTTTCACTGTGACCCATAGCAGGAAACAGTCCCCTCCCTCTTTCAGTTCCCAATCTTTTGAAACCTGGGAGATTCCCAGGTGTTACTAGGCTTTTCTGTAGGCCACAGCAGTTTTGTGTGTCTTTATTTTTAAAAAATAATAGGGAGTAATTCAGCTTTTAAGTGCTGGAATTTTTGTAATTTTTCCAAATTTTCCTTTAACTGGAAAGATGTGCATATTGTGTGCCTTTATATTTATGTAGAGAGAAACATTTGTATTTACGATCTTCTTTTGTTTGTTTTAGCCAAAGTGTGGCTTCATTCCTTTTTCCAGCCATGTTTCACAGGAGATAAAGCACAAGGTGTGTCGTTACTGTATGCATCAGCATCTAAAGGTAATTATTAAGTCACCTTGCTTTCCTTTGGCAGTACTGTGCTTTATTTGCTGTTCCAAGCTTGCTTTCCTGTTGAAACTTGCTCAACTCTCCGATATGACTAAAGCTGGTAGGAGGATACACAGCTGAGTTGCTGGGTGTGAATGTGTTTAGTGAGAGATGGAACATGTTCTGTGGGAAGCTGGAAGCAAACAAATCCAATATCAGCCTTTGGGGACTATGAATGCTGGGATTGGGTCAAGTCTGATGTGGAACTTCCTTCCCACATCAGCTCACCAAGTGCATTCTGTGATTTACAACCAACAGCACGTAACAGGCACAGAGTTCATGGACTCGTGTCTGCTGTGACTCTGGAATGGTGTGACTGTGACTCCCTGGGATTTCATGTGACCTTTTTCCCTTGTGAATGCAGTTTGAGTGACTTGAGTTAAAAATGACTGGGAACACCCATGATGGTCATGAATTTTGTGTTCAAAGTGGTTTAAATGTGCTGACCTCTGAAGGCAGGATGTCAGTGCCACACAGCTGGCTGTTAACATGAGAGAGCAGCTCTTCCAGGTGAGTGGGTAACTGCTCTGGGTTTTCCACAGGTAGCCAATGGAAAATGGAAGCGACCAAGTAAATATTGCCCATTGGATCTCTTCTCAGGGTAAGGATTCTGTGCTTTTGCCACTCCCCACCTTCAGAAAAAAAAAAATCTGCATTGCAGATTTCTTGCTTGGATTACTTTGCCTTTCACTGAGGTATTATGGTCAATGCTGGCTTGTCTGGACCTTTACAGTGATTATTTCTGGTGCTATCTCCTCCTTTACACCTATCTCAGCAATCAGAGCTGCCTTTTGCAGCATTACATTGCACCCAGGAGCTGTTCAGTGTACTCAGATCTGAAATTCCCTTTGCCTTTGCAATGACCTCAGCGTGAGCCATGTGCTCAGTGCATGTGCTCACACCAGGTGTGAACATCCAAAGGCTGTGATAAAACATTCTTGGCTTTATTTTGTTTTTCCTAGAAATAAACAAAGAATGCACTTTGCTTTGAAGAGCTTGTTACAGGAGGCACAGAACAACTTGAAAATATTTAAGGTAATCAGTTAAATCTCTGCTTGCTTTTTTTGCCTTGGATTTTAAACAATTTGACTTGAGCATCTAAACAGTCAAGATCTTCCTTCAAACCTACCTAATCAGACCATCACTGTTGGACTCCATCAAGAGAAGGAAATGGGAAAGTTCTTAGTTACATTTCAGGTGAAGACAGAGAAATAATAATTTCCCAGAATTCACAGACTCAGAATATCCTGAGTTAGAAGGACCCATGGGGATTGTCAAAGTCCAACTCCTGGCCCTGCACAGGACACCCCAACAACCCCACCCTGTGGCTGAGAGCATTTTCCAAATGCACCTGAAGCTCTGGCAGCCTTAGGGCCATTTCCTTTAAGTGGGAAATAATCACTGAGGAACAATTAATAGAAAAGGACTCATAAGGTGATTGAAGTTTTAAAACTTTGTGCTATTTCAGTAAGGAGAAAATGGAGAACTTGGCATGCTCCTGTTAGAGCATTGACACAGGCCCAAGGCACAGCAGGCCTCACTGAGGAAGGAAAAAGTGGCATTCCATGACACTCATGTAGGAAAAATAAGAAGCACTAAGTGATGATTTGTGGAGATCTTCAGATTAATTCTAAGAAACAAGATTCTTTCAAATTATTTCCAATATTAAATCAACTTCTCATAGAAGTTTAAGTAACTCAAATAGTTGGTTTAATATTGGAAATAAATAATAATAAATATTGGAAATTTGATTTATTCTTATTTAACAATTTTTTATAATTTTATTACAAATAATTTATAATTTGATTTATTATTGATTTAATATTGGAAATAACTACTAATAAATTCTGGCCTCTTTTTGTACTAGTACAGGTAGCTGTCACACCTGTCCCCTTTCACAGCCTTCCCTTTGCCAGTCTGGGCTGGTAAAAGAAGGTTGTTTCACATGGTGCTTTTTCACTCCTGACATTTTTCTGAAAGAAGGGATAGGAAAATGTGCCAAATATCATTCACCTGTATTGATCTGATTCCTTACAGGTCATTAAGTTGGGAAAGTAAATTTAGTTTAAACAGTGGTTTTGGTTTTCATTCAGAAGTTGCTGCCTGCAGGTTCTGATTAGACTTAAGAGGACAAAACTTTAAGAGATTGGGCATGTTGTTGTGTCTGTATGCAGATTGTTAAGGTAATAACACTTTTCTGTGCTTGAAATACTAACTCTGATGCTCTGAGTAGCTCAGTATGAGCCTAAAAGCTTCTTTTTCTCCTTGTTGCAGAATGGGGAACTAATTTATGGCTGTAAGGATGACCAGGACAGTGTCTCTGACTGGAACGAACTGGCTCGTCACTTGAAACCTTTCTTCTTCCCTTCCAACGGGCTGGTCAGCGGCCCCCACTGCACAAGGACAATTGTTAAGGAATTGATCCACGTCATTACCATGGCGCTGTTGAGTAGCACCGACACCTGCAGGGCAGGTGACATGAAGACAGTTCCCATTTCACAAGGGAGAAGCTACTGTGAAGCAAGTGCTTTTAATAAGGAGCTAGTAAGAAATGGTAAGGGGTGGTATTATAAAAACTGTCCATAATTTAGTGTTCATGGAATCCCAGAATGGTGTGAGTTGGAAGGGATCTTAACAGAGCACCTAGTCCAGCCCCCTGCCAGGGGCAGGAACACTTTCTACCAGAGCCTTGGCTGATGTACCAATTCAGATCTTTGTCTCTTGGTTATAAATACTAATATGAGAATGGAAACAGGGGGATTCTGGTGGCATTTAAAAAAAGAGTTCTGAGCTGTGTAGCTGCAAGATAATTGTTAATATAATGTGACGTTGTAGTGAGCACTTACAGCACTGTATCTAATGACAGGGGTAAAAATAAATTCAGGAGTTGGTAGAGAAAAAAAAGGAAGAAAACAGCAGTTTGAGCTGATAACAATCATAGGTATTCCAGATGAGTGGAATTTTATGTTGCATGTGATGAAGTTGGGCTGCTTTGGTTGGTTTATTACAACACTTGTACTTTGCCTTTCCCTGTTCCTCCCGTCAGCCCTCACCAGGGCACAGCTCATGTTCTTTTCTTCAGCTGCTCTCTCCTGGTAGAGGGAGGTCTGAATACCAGGGGGAAAAGGAATGGGAAGTGAGAGTTGGAAAACTGTAAATGATGTTAATTCCTCAGTGCCTAAGTTCTGTAAAGCTCTAATTATTCAAAATGCTGCCAGTTTTCCTAATTACACAAACGGCACGTTTCTTACTCTGCTTTTGAGGAAGACCCTTTTCACTGCCCATGGTTTGTTGTAGTGCTGGAGAAAGAGCTGTCTTAGAGAAATTATAGCAAATACAAATTCTTGATACTGTTTAAAAAAGACCCACAGCTGAAATGCTAAGTTAATTTCTGTCAGCAGTTGATACTGTTCAAAGTGAATTTGTGGTGGCTTCAAACTCAGATGAGAAATTTCTCTTGTGGACTCAAAAGGAGTAGATTGCAGTGGATGTGGGTGTGTTTTGGTGTTTGGTCTTTTAGGCAGTTTGTAGACTTGAATACCAGGTGTTTTATTCTGCAGTCCAAGATGAGCTGTTTAAATGTGCAGGTCAGTACCTGCACCTTGCACTTCTGTTTGGAAACTTAAGTGTTTTGAGGTTTCCCCCTGCCTGTGACAGGACTAAAAGTACTTGGACTCTTAAACAAGCACACGTAATGGCAAATTGAAGCTCAGACTTGTGTCTGCCTTATTTTAAAATGCATTTTCTTCCAGGTAAACATAAATTGGAAAGCTCTGGTCTACCGAGGGGTTGTCTCCTTTATAAAACCCTTCAAGCTCAGATGCTTGACATGCTGGATATTGAAGGACTCTATCCTTTGTACAGTAGAGTTGAACAGTACTTGGAGGAATTTCCTGAAGAAAGGTAAGACTTGGTGGCTTTTCTTTCCAGTCCTGAATAACCAGGACTGCAGGCTGGATTGGCTCTGTGCACACACTCTGTTACGTTGTACAACCTTCCTTCATGGCACTGCATATTCTGAATTTCTAACTGAACTTCCAGCTGATGTTGGTCACTTTGGCCTGAATTTTTAAGTAATGATTATGGAAAGTTCACAACAGGCTAAGAGAGGAAAATGCTCTCTTAGTACTGGTGGTTGTGTATTTGCAGAAAGGTGCAATGAAATGGGTGGTTTCTCCTGTCCCCAGTACCTGCAGAGCTGTCAATGTCTGCAGGGATAATGGTGTTGTGCTGTGATGAATGCAAGCTGCTGGTTTTTCCCTCAAATAAAGTTTATTAGTGTATTAATAATTGTTCCAAGCAGCCTCCACTGGAGTGCTGTTCCTCTCCTGTGCTCACACGAGGGCACTCTGGCTTCACTCAGGAGCTGCTGCTGCTTGTGCAGTTACACAGGAAATGGAGCACTGGAAAATGTGTTCTTTGATCTGTGTGGGACAAACCCCCTGGGAGGGCTCAGCTGTTCAAAGGGGGAAGGAAGGAGCCCAGGAAGGAGCCCCATTAGCACATGGTATTGGAGCAGGGCCCTGTCAGATATCCCTGTGCCCCTAGTTTATACGTCTTATGTACAAAATAATAAAATAGACACAGAAAAATAGATATCAATATATTATTATATATTTCTTATATATGTATCTTCAGCAAGGCTTCTGGAGCTCCTGGCCACTGCTACAAATTTGAAACTTACCCACTTTTTTGCAAAAACTCCATAATTCTGCAGTGATACAGAGATGGCAATGGATTAAGAATGATTCATGTTTATAAAACCCCACACAACCCAGATGCTAAGCAGCAGCACATCTTGAGTGATCTAACAGGGACTGTTGTGATGCTGGTTGGCAGTGGGTTAATACTTGGGCATGTTTATCAGTGTTATTGTTGGGTCATTCGAATCTGAGTGTCTGGGCTGCTGAGGAAAGATGACTCTGAAAAGCAGCACATCATTTTGGCTGTCTGTAAATCTTCTTTTAACATTTATTTAGAAGTACATTACAGATAGATGGACCTTACAATGAAGCGTTTTACGAGAAGCTGCTGGACCTTTCCCTGGAAGATGACGGGACGGTGGCGTTTGCATTAACAAAGGTACTAATTAACTTCTTGAGGTAGTTTGGTCTGTCAGTGTTCATTAACCTCTGTCTCACTGGATAAGGGATAAGGCTGGATAAGGGATGAAGGCAGCACTGCTGCCTTGCTGGAGTCTGCACAGTTACAGCTCTTCATTGTGTCAGGGTGCATCTTTGTAGCAGAAGCAGTTAAAAACAAGCTTGTAGCACCAGTTCCTTAGAGAAAAATAAAACTGTTTATTTGCTTTCCAGACTGAGGAAGCTGGTGCTGTTTGGCTTTTAGGAATGTCATCTGTAGGAAATAAATGTGATTCTTAGATGCTGCAAAAGCACTGCTCCTGCCAACCTTCTGTTACAGAGAGCATTTCCAGCTCTTAAAGTGCCAACATACCAATACAGGGAGTGCAGTGCTGCTTTTTGTAAGGAACAGGATGCTTTACTCAGGTAAACACCAATCCAAGAGAAAATGTGTGTTATTTTCTCTTGTACAGGTGCAGCAGTACAGAATAGCAATGACTGCTAAAGACTGCTCCATCATGATTGCTCTTTCCCCCTGCCTGCAAGATGAATGGTAAGAGCTGCCTGTACCTGCTTCGGAATGGCTCCAGTTGTTTAGAAATTGGGATGTTTGTACTGCTCAGGCAATTCAGTCACGGAAAAAAAGTGTAGGGGGGTGGTGTGTACAAATATTTGGCTGTGAGCATTTTAGTATAGTTCTGATTTAAAACATTTATGACCAATGTCTCTTTCTGAGGAGTTTTGTCTTTTTCTGAAGTTGATCAAAAGGATCAAAGTTTTATATTTATTCCCTTCTTAAACTTTGAATTGACGGTTCACAATAGTTCTGGATGGTTTAACTAGGTACAATTTTTCTGCCTTGGTGTTCTCATAGGAGAGATTTTTTCAAGCTGAGTTGCCTTTAATGGCCTAGTTAGAATAAAACCAAGGCAATAATCAAGAGGTGACAGCTTTGGCTGTTAGGCAGGAGGCTTTGCCACAATGTGATCCCTTTTGGCTTGTGTCAGCAGTGCTAATCTGCTCTTCTGCAGGGGGCTTTGCTTCACTGGAGCCCTTTTATTTTTAGAGAATGCTGTTTTCTGCATTTGTCCTGCAGCTCTCCAATGAAGTGTTAGTGATGGACATGACTTGTGCAATGGCTGACTTCAGAACTCCACCATCCCTTGGCATGCTTGGACAGCACACTAAACTTTTTATTACCTTGAACCTAAGTAGGAGTTGCAGACCCTTTTCTGCTGTTGCTTTGTATGCACCACCTAGAAACAGCTTAGATTTAATAAATACAGTAAGTGAGAGTAATGTTTGACTTCAGCTGTGGGGAAGCTGAAAGGAAAATGAAAGGAAGAGGTGCCAGCAAGGTCCCATCAGGAATGGTAAAGCTGGTGCTATACTTTCCTAAGTGCTACATTAGCTGCACTTTATTTTCTTGGGCTCCCACAGAAGTTCTAAGATAAACATTAGAGTCACTTCTGTAAAGGGACACATAAATTAAAAATACTGGTTTCAGTGACTCAGATGTGCAATGTGGTTTTATTTTCCAGCTCTGAGCAAAGACCTGTGGTACTGACATCCAAATCCAGATTCACTTTCTCTGTTTCTGTGCTGGACCTGGACCTGAAGCCCTATGAAAGCATCCCCCACCAGTACAAACTCGATGGTGAAATAGTCAACTATTACCTGAAGAATGTACAGGCCAAAGATGACCCAGTCATGTCCAACCTCTTCAAGGAGAATGAAGACTGCACATTAGTTCTTCATAAAGTGTAACCATTCCCTTAAGGTTATTTTTATTCATACACATGAGAAAGTGAAAGATTATTGGAATACAGTTATGGTGATTTTTTTTTCTTTTCTTTTGTGTTCAGTGCATTTTTCAGCTGTGAATGTTTTTGCTTTATGAAATGATTTCTAATGGGTAATGCCTTCTCAGAGACCTGGGATGGCACTAAGCCACACGTTTGCTAGATAACCTTAATGAATGTATTTAATGTGACAGAACAGGTAATGTGCCATACCTTGGAACTAGAGGACATATCAAATTAATACAAAAAGTCTACTTCCTTAGAATTGAAAGAGCACAGAATTAAAGGTTTCCTGAAGTATTGCACTAACATATAAAGCCTAATTACTAACAAGAGAATAGCCTTGGAGCCTGTGCTTTGAGTCTCCCTCGTCCCTACTAAAGGAGGGAATGCTCTGGCAAAACCTGTACAACACTTTAGCATTAATCCACTGAAAATACAACCATGCAGTGGCTGATCTGTGGAACTGCCCTGGCACTGCAGAACATTTAAATACTAATGCATGGGCTAGGAACACCAGGCTGCCTCCAGAAGTTATGTGATCACCTTCTATCTACCTAAAGCTTCTGAAACACAGTGCAAAGCGTTAAGGTAATCACCCTCGAGTTTTACATGATAGGCTTAATTCACCTGCCATGCTGGTTTTTATTGTCTCTGTACCTTATATGCTGCTATTGGAGGTGAAACCACAGCTTCCTCTTGCCTAATTTAAATTGAGCTATGAGAATAATGTGGTCTGAGTTTTACAGATCATTTCAGATCTTTCAGATCGTGTCAAATGTTGGCACTATTACACTGATGCCCCACACACTGCCGAGCATGAGCAGCTGCTTTCAGGCTCTTTTGCTTTAAATGACACAGGAAAAAGGTGACAGAATCCCATTTTCTTCCTGCAGCTGCCGTGGGTCACTCTCATGCCAGGGTGAGCTTGTGTCAGTGCACATGTGCAGCTGAAGGCTGGGGAAGTGCTGCAGTAAAATCATCCTTGGGGAAGGTCCTGAGCTGGAACTGTAGGGAATGTCCAAACCTGGGGGTACGATGATAAAATGTACAGCTCCTTTTCCCTCAAGGATTACAGCTCCTGAGTGGTGCAGAGATGAACACCTCTTACCTGGATACAGCCTGTGCTTACCAGTAATGGTGTTTAGGGGCATGTAGCTTAACTCTTAAAAACAGATTTATATTGGGACCTTAGTGTAACATTTGAATTGTTCCACTTCACCTGAAATTCAAAAATAGGACACCCCTGTACCTTGTTTCACACTCAAGACGTGTGAAACACAGAACCACCACTGCCCCTGTGCCAGAGATGTGTGCTGGCATCCAGTGCCAGGAGCCCTTGTGGGGCAGGGCCTGAGATGTGAGACTACAACACTGCAATGACCTGGCAGCTGACAGCAGGAATAACCCCTTCTTCCCAAAGAAAACCTGCAGGGAGAGAGCTACTTACAAATCCAGAAACCCTCCAGCTAGCAGAAAGAGGAGGAAGGAAGGACCCTGCACAGCTGGGAAGTTTCCAAGTTTCTATGCTGTAACTTTACACACATTTCATATGCACACAGCAGTGTCTGTGCTGAGCAGTTTTGTTTTCAGGCAAGGAGGAGGGAGCTAAAGATGAACTGAATTAAAGGTTACACAAAACCAGCTCAACCCGTTCCATGTCAGTGGAGAAGTAGGAGTGAATTTTGCCTGTGTACTGGATTCCAAATTTGAAATGAGCCTGCCTTATCTAACAAGATAGAGTTGCCATTCATCAGAACCAATCTCTGGTGTTCAGCAGAAACCAGGCTCCAGTCTGTCAGAACAGTGGGAGACCATTTCAGTGATCAAATAGTGGATTATTACACTGATGGGATTAGAAACATCCTGTTGCTTTAGTTCAGATTTCTCCACCTCTTTCCCCATGGCTGCATGGGGTGGGTGGTTGTGCTGCCCAGGGCTCCAGCAGCTCTGGCCTTGGAAAAGAGGGCTCAGGAGAGCCCAGATCTGCTGGGTTTGGGCTCCAGGTTCCAGGAACTGTTACTCCACACCGAAGTACCTGACTTCAGTCACATCAGTTTGGTTGGGGTGCAGTGCTAGTGCAGAGCAGGAACTCCTGGAAACACTACGAGTTCCCAGATGGGCTCATGGCACATCTGATGGAAGTCAAGGGAGAGGCAAGACATTGCTCTGATCTGTTTTGTTTCTTCAGGGATGAATGTGTGGAAGGTGATGCTTTGGTAATGTGTTACCAGAATTTCCTCCTGGAAGTCAGAAATGCAAAGGTGCTGCAGTGGGCAGGAGGTTCCCAGGGGTGTCATGGGCCTCTCTGGGTTACATTAATGCTGTCTCAACACTCACATGTGGAATAAAGTTACTTCATACAGTTACCTTTGGGTTTTTTAGCATTGTATGTCTTTGAAATCTTCAAATTGTCTTCTTCCACCCTAATTTAATGAGAAAGCTGTTTAACTCTTTGTTCTAGGAGTCTCTTACTGTTCTCTTGTCATTTTAAAATCACTGTACTTTTACAGAGCTGTGAAATGAAATGGATTTTTATGGACTTGATTTTGACAGTGCATGATCTTTTAACAATTTCCAAGTATCTAGAAAATGTTAAGAAGATAAACCACTCTGGTACATTGATGATTCAGAAAGATAAATTTATAATGAAATCCCTCTGTACATGTAACTATTTTATTTGGCATTTTTGTATTTAAATGGCTGTATTTATTTTCATGTCATGACAATTTATATATAACGTGCCATAATTGTACAGATAGCATGTTTTATGAGTATGGTTTCTAAATGGAAAATAACTTAATGTTTATATTCAATAAAATTATAGACCGTGTAACACAATATCTTAATTAAAACTACTTTTGAAATTGCTACCTGCTGTACGTGGTGCTGGCATTCATTGTTGTGAGCCCAGCACTGCGATCAGGTTCTCGATGGCCGCCTCGATCCCCAGGAGCCGCACGGCGCTCCGGAAGCAGCCGGGGATGCTGAGAGTCGCCATCCTCTGCTGCAGAACTGCAGGAGAAACACAGCAGTGCTGGGGATTTCCCCAGGGCTGCAGCAGTGCTGAGGGCAGCTGGCTAAAGCAGTGTGCCTGCAGGCACAAAGGGTGTGTGAGCCCTTGGAGATTACACAGGAGGTGAGGTGTAGCTGCTGCTCAGTTGGGGTGGGATTGTTGGGTTGGACTCTGGGAGTTCCATGGCCAAAACCAGGGCCTGGCAGCCCAGGAACAGTCCCTGAAGGGACTGAGGTTACCTTGCTCTGGTACTTTGGGCAGCAGGTCCAGGACAGGAGTAGTGGTCCCTTCTTCATCAAAATGGATCTTCCAGACAATCATCAATTCAAACCTGTAGCAGGTGCACAGGAAAGGCAGTTCAGGTTAACCAGGTGCTGCCTTTGAGGTTCCTTCACAGCAGAAAGTGCAGCAGTCACAAGGCTCAACCTCGTGCTCTGCAACGAAATTTACCTCATATAATGCAATGAACCATCTGTGGATTCAGGAACCAGGAACAAACACACCAATCCAATGACAAGGAAGGGTTCTGGCTACATCCACATTTGCACAGTGCAGTAAAAGTGAGAGGAAAGCAAAGGAGGGCACTGAGTGTCCCCTGGCTCTACCCCTCATGTAATATCTACACTCAGGAGCAGGTGCTGAGAGCAGGAAACTTCTTTCAGAAGTGTGTGCATAAATGGTGATGTGCTGGGTTTGGAGTGAGGGCTACCCTGCTATTCATGGCCTTCTTAGACCCATGGCAGGTAGACATCTGTCCAAGGCCTACATTCCTGCAGTTCTTTGCTTTTAATTAAAAAAAAAATACTCTGAGAGTTTCCTTCCAATGTGATTTGTCAGCCTTTTGCCACTTCAGTTTTACAAATCCTTTGGGAATTTGTGCACAGCTTGTTCTGGGATTTTGCAGACAAATTTCTATGCCAGGCTGTTTTCTACCAAGTCACTGAAATGACTTTAATGTTCCTGTGTTTCATGATTGTGGTTGAGAGGGAATGAGGGTAATGGAATTGGCATCTGGCACCAGAGGAGAAACTGTAAAATAAAGCAAGTTTCTTCCCTATCTGGGATAGATAGAACAATTCATTCCTGCACTCCCAAGTTAAAACATTTAGTTTTAAAGGGCAAGTTTGGCTGAATGAATCAGCACCATCTCTTAGGGTTTGTTTGCTAGTTCTGCACACAAACATAATGAAGGGAGCTGTGCCTTATTTCCATGTGAATTAAAGCATGTTCAAGCAAGGTGTAACAGGAGAAGGGAACAGTCTGATCCCTTCACAAAACAGTTACTTTTCACAGCTCTTACAGAATTCCTGACAGTGATTGTTACATCATCTTACATTTAACTGTAAGGATTTTTTTTCCCCACTGAAAATCCCAAATGTACTGGAACATCTCTCACGGAGAGACCAAACAAATCCCCTGAGCCTGATAGGTAATAATTCCTTCATCTAACTGATTTCCTTCTAAAACAATGGAAAAGTACAGCCACAGATGCTTTGCTTCCATTGCACAGTAAATGCCTTTTTCTTTCTGTATTTTAATGGCAAGACACCAAAGACCTGGGCTTTGCTGGGATGGGACTGGGATCCCTGCACCTCTGGAACCCAGAGCACAAGGCTGCCGTCCCGCCTGTGCAATCCCTCACCTGTGTAAATACAGAAATAAAATACATTTATTGGCTTACCCAGCGACTTTGGGGTTCCTTAGAATTATAAAATCTCCCAGCAGTCCTTCCGGAAGGGTCACGATGTCAGGATACTTGGCCTGTGAACAAAAAGGTTCAATTGGTTCATAAAAATCACAGCAGAAAAGGTGGTTCCTACCCAGTGCTCCCCAGTCACAGTGGACTGCACTAAGTTAAGAGTAACAATACTCACTCTCTGAAATTCTGACCTGTTGATTTCTTTTTTTTAGAGATCCTAACATTAAACCCAGGAAACCCTGAATTTTTTATTTTAAGTAAGTTTGTTAATTAGATTCAATAACACCTTATAATATATCACCATGTCACCCCCTGCCTCCGTGAGTGGTGACATGTCACTGGTGCACTCTGGTTTGAGATGGACACCAAGCTTCACACAAGACTTTGAAAGAGTAATTAAGGCAATGAGAGACCAAAACAACCAATGTTAGCGAAATATGGGACAACAGCAACATACCAAACATAAAAATACTGGCTCCTATTAAAATTCCATGTTTCTGGGAATTACTTTCAGTTACTACAATGTGCAAAGGTTGATGGGTTGCTCAGTTAACTTTGTTTGTGCATCTGATGTGTTCCACGTGTCTTGTGAAAGCCTCAGAACTTCAGAGCTATTTAAAAGCACGTAGAAGAACTCAGCTCTGTATGGATCCTGCAGGTGCCAAGTTACCCAGGGAATGAGGGGATGCACACCCAGCAGCAAGGAACAGCATTCTGCAGGGACGTGCTGCTGGAAAAGGAAACACAATGGAGCCACAGACTCCAGGGCTGTGCCCTGCTTGTCCTGCCTCGTGTGCAGGACACAAAGCTGTGATCCAAACCTTGCAGTTTATAAAGTGTGAAAAGTCTCCCAGCCTCAATCATTCCACAGAGCTCCCAGTACAAGCAGCAGGTCTTATGGAAAAGGAGCAGGAGAGCTCGGCTTCGAGCAGCACTGGAGAAAATGAGTTTGGTTTTATGGGATTATGCCTCATCTGGCAGAGTAAAATTGCTACCAGATGTGACCTTGCTCTGGTTTAGGAATTTCTGACAAACTGAAGGGGGGCTATGCAGGATGCCAAATGACATAAAACACGTGGAATTTGCTCATTTTAATTTCTATCCAGCACTGTATTTACTGTGAGGATAACAACCATGATCTATCCTGGGAACACAGACACAGAAGGAAGGACATTGAGCAGGGCAGTTACAGTGGTAGAAGTGTGGCTGATCAAAGGTCACTCATCCAGCAGAGCAGGGATCCTCTTCCAGCTTTATTCCCTGTGGAATTATGTCCCTCTGATAACAAAATGAGTTTTCCAGGCTTTCCTCCTTAATAACCCATGCCTGATTTCCATTATGATCCTCTCCTTGCCTGGTGTCAGAGGCCTGGGAGGATTGAGTGATCCTTTAGCTCCAGACTACAGATACTGGAAATGCAGGATTAGCTTCTACCTGGAACTCAGCTCGTGCATCTCTCATTTACAAGGGATTCTGAGTACCCCATAGCTAAACACCGAGTCACACTTCAACTGCCCATACCCAGACCTTTGGGAATCACAGAGAAAACAGAACAGAGCAACCAGACACGAGTTACAGTTGCCAAAACACTGTATGCTCCCAGGGCTGTCTCACTGACACGTTCCCCCCAAGCTGGGGGGGATATTTATGTTCTATGGAAGCCAGAGGCAATGCAAGGAAATCCCAGTGCAGGATTTTCTGTGGAAAAGCTGCCCTGTACCTGGGAGAGGGAGGCCCAGTGAGTTCTGCACACCGTGAGGCCACTCTGTGCCTTCCCTCATTGCTGGGGCTCTGGCAACCAACCTGAATGCTGGGAGAAGCCAATCCTGTGTGAAATTCACAGGATTTGGGATAAAATCCAACTTTGCAGTGGGAAAGGTCATATTTTAGCTATCCACAAAACACACAAAAAGCCAAACCACAAATACCTACATCCCTGTTTGCTAGAACCCAAGCCCAGATCTGCGCAAGGATCGTGGCTGCCATTCCCATCTTCCACCAACAGCCAGTGGCAGCAGGAAGCAAAACTACCACACCCAGGATCAAACAGCAACCTTAAACACTGACAATTCCAGGAATGAACTCTGGGAAATGCAGTCACACAATCTGCCTCTTATATTCCACACAAAAAGTACAGGTTCTGAATCCCACAGTTAAAATGTGGGGATCTGGCAGGTGAGTGAACAACCAGGCACAGATCCCCAGTTCCAAACACTCTGGGGGTACCACATTACCACCTCATCTTCTCTGCTGAGCAGCTTTCCAAGTTTTCCTTGAGGAAAAGAAAAGCTGAGCAATAAAACCGGAGTAAGAGAATGAGCCGAACCACTGAAAGGTCTCTTGGGAAAGTCAAGAACTCCTGAGGGATCCTGTAAACCCAAGGCATGGGAAAGAAATCCCATCACGGATGGGACAGCAGATGGGAAGGATCAGCTACAACTGCATTAAGCAAAACCTGACTTTAATCAAGAAATCTCTTTCCTCAGATGACTTTTAAATGTCAGCTTATGATCAGAACCAAAAGTCCGAGCTATTATTACTCCTAGACGGAAATGGTTTTTCCAGCTCCTTCAGGAGCCCAAGCAGGGAATCTTTGGGAACTTTTGTCTCAAACAGGAATAGTCTCAAACCACAAAGGGACCATGGTGATGGAATGCACAGCTTTCCCCTGCTCCCATGACAGATTTTACACACACACACGGAGACATCCCAGGGAATACACTTGTAGCAGCTATTTCTCAACAAAATATATTATTCCACAGCTGTTTAAAGTTGCACTGCAATTTTCTGCACATGAAATCTCTGCTAAGGAAAATGTTATAAATGTGCTCAGCTTAAGAGCTGTAGCTACAAATGCAAAGCAAAATTGGCAAGGGAGATACCAGATAAAAGCAGATAAATTTGCTTTTGTCCCACTTAGCAAGAAAACACACGAGTGCTCCCAGCTGGAACAACAGCTCCCTTTTACTGCTAATTCTGAACTTGCTGCTCTGGAAGAAGGACATATATAAAGAGTTTTGGTACCACAAGCTCCTCTATAGGAAGAAACAATTTCTAAATCTGCCCAGGAGGCTCCACTTGGGCTCTGATTTGGGTGATTTCTCTGTATGGTTTGCTCAGCTAAGGCCACGTTATCACCCACTGAAATCACACATGGTTGGGAGCACCAAGGGATCAAATTGTTGGGATCAAATCCCAACACTGACAATAACACCAGTAATTTTTAAAATGAATTTCACTAAAGCAATAAAGACACATTTAGAAAGTGGAAGTTTCTCATTTTGTGCAACTAAAGGAACTGTGACCAAGAACAAATAATAATGCACTTTCACCCTACAACTAAATTACACCCCACAGAAAAACTGTATTTTCAGAATGGATTTATGAAGCTTCACCACTCGTAATTAAGTCTCAGAATAAATACAGCTCCCATCTTGAGGGAAAGCTCCTCAAGCAAACCAGTCCTGCTGGTGATCCCTGTGATGCCAATCACCCAAACCTCCGGCGCCGGCGGAACCAAGGCCGAGAGGAGCACAAGGACAAAGTGGTTTTGTCTAAAATGATAAAGTGGTTTTGTCCCCGTGGCAGTCCCAGCCCCCTCCCCATGCTCAGTCAGGCTCAGTCCTCTGCTTTTGAAATGAAAATCACAAGTGACACAACCAGCATGCAAGTCTCACTTTTTATAAGAGGAAAGGAGAATTTTGGGAGCAGATCTGAGGGCCCATAAAAAAGTCTGATAATGGCAAGCAGTGGCAGGAGAACAGAGAATGGCTTCCCACTGCCAGAAACCAGGGCTGGATGGGATATTGGGCAGGAATTGTCCCCTGGGAGGGTGGTGAGGCCCTGGCACAGGGTGCCCAGAGCAGCTGTGGCTGCCCCTGGATCCCTGGCAGTGTCCAAGGCCAGGCTGGATGGGGCTTGGAGCAGCCTGGGACAGTGGGATGAGATGATCTTTAAAAGCACCTTCCAACCCCAGCCATCCTGGGATTCTGTAAATAACAGTTTGAATGTCACCCTGGACAGGACAAATCTTTGCAAACATTTACCAGAATCTCTCCCAAGCTCAGGACACACCTGGGTCCCTCCTGCAGCACAAGCACAGCTGGTTGGTCACTTGGATAAAAAGTGCCCTGCACCCACCTGCTTTCAGACCTGCCCTTTTTATCAGCCCAGATCTGTGACCTGGGTCATTGATGCCTTTGCTAAGATTCAATCCTGCAGCTGCCTCTGGTAGATCAATCAGTGCTCTGCACAAGCACCTGAAACCACTGACCAGCAGCCCCAAAGCCAGAGGCCTTCACTCACTGCCAGTGAAATCCCTCTGCTTTGATCTTTCTTTCCTTTTCTCCTCCCCTGATTACAGCTTCTCTCTTTTGGCCCCTGCTCTGTTTCCATTGCCACTTATTTTCCTCCTTCCATATTTCCATAACATTATTATTTTTTGTGCTTGACTCAACCAGGATTCTACATGATTCAGTTTGTCACTATGCTCACAATGTGACCAATAATTTCCCATAATTTTTGTATTTTCCTAATTGGATCTAGGCTGTAGGTCTACAAAAGAGCCAACCCAGCATAACCAAGGCCCGAGTACACAAAATTCTGTGTCTCATTTCCTTTCAATATCACTTTGTCATATGGCAACCATGTGTTTATCTGCAACTTAATTACAGCAGACTGGGAATAAATTAAAATACATACTGAAGGTTTATTTTTGTGAGGAAAAATAGAATTAAATGAACGTGAAACCTCAGGAAGAACAGGAAGGGGGAGATCATAAACAGGGAACACAGAGGCTGCAGATGCTTTTTCTTCACTTTTTTCTTGCTGGGCAAGAGACAAATCTTCTCTCCAGTATTTCTCTTTAAAATTGTCAAGGTAAAAGATGTCCACTAGTTTATGAATGTTTTAAGCCCCACATTTTTCTAGCTTAAAATTCTTGGGCATTTTATTAAACTTTTTAAATACACTGTCTAAACCCTGAGCTGGCTGTGGAGCACCCCTGACACAGGGATTGGCCAGGAACTCATTGGGATGTTTGGGGGAACACTGACACTGCCCCATGACATTTATTTTGGTGGAAATGCCCAGAAAACCAGCAGAGCTCAGCAGTTCTGTTCTTCCCCCACAGCTTTACTGACATATTGGTTTTCATTTTATTGTATTTTGAGTCCCCTGCCCTCCCCCTCTGCAGCTAGGCATAATTAAATGTTTCTTGATGATAAACTTTACAAACTGCACCGTGTGGAAGTCAGCAGAGATGTCTAATTTAGCAAGAGATGATGAGCAGCCAAGGACAATACAGAGATGAAAAACTATGGAAGGAAAAAAGATGTCATATTGCAGAGCAGCATGAAGTATCAACAATTGGGGAAGAAACAATTGTGAGCCAAATTTTCAATAATCTGAAGGAAGCAGACTGCAGGAAAGGCATTTTGAGGAGAAAAATAAAGCCAAGTTTGTGTTTTCTTCCATTACAACAGAAGCAAGATGCCTCACAGATCTTTATTTTTTTTTTGTTCCTGTATAAAATTTGCTGCAAGATTCTCTCTAAGCTTTTTTGATGTCTTAATAAAAGGATCCAGAATTGCATAAAGCAACTTGGATTTGAAATACCACAGAAAAGCTGATTGTCAAATGTGGCCCAACTTGCTTTTGTACAGTTTACATTATGAAGCTCCTCCAGACAGCACAATTTAAATGTCATCTAAATAAAAGCATCTGAATTTAGTTAATGACTTGGCTCTAATGCTGTGTTAGTTTTTTCCCAAGTAGGCAGATTAATTTAAAAAATAAACCATAGGACACAGTGAAGAACATCTACTTCATCTAAATTAGCTCAAGGTTAGACATTTACTTTTAAAAAAGTGTGATTAAAAGAAGTTTTTAGACAAGGTACTCAGCTTATGTTCATCATTCACTGCTGTGGTTTTTTACTCTTTCTCAAAGCTCTGAAGAATTATTTGCTTCTATGTGGACAAATTTATCTTACCTAGTAAAGACAGGTATGTCCATAGACCCACCTGGAACACCTAAAATACCATTTTCATTTCTCAGCAAGAGATAATTGATTGAGAGGTCACTCTATCACTTGCAGCAAACTGTCCCACAGCAGAGGGGGTTTGGCCAAAATCTGTCCCCTCTGCCTGTGCTGTCCCGTTGGTGACCCCTGACCTTCACTGCACACCAGGCACAAAGGAGGAACCTGGGCTGGCACAAAACAACCCAAAAACCTCCTGGGGGACTTGCACACAAACAAAGCTGGGCTCCAGTTTCAGCTGCATCTGGATTTGATAGCAGTGACCAATGGCAAAGTCCAGAGCACAACTCCTCCTGAGTGTGTAAAATAATCACTCACCCAGCCTCCAGAAGCATCAGATTGTTGCCTAAACATACACAGGTATGTGCATCCTCCTTTCACAAAGACCTCTGCAGTATTTCTGTTATTCTTCCTGAGCTTTACAAAAAAGTTTAACACCTGCATTAGGTAAAAAGTGAAGCTTTACCTATAGATCTATATTATAAAACATATACTCTAGGTACACTGAAATCTTTCCCACAAGACATCCATCCTCTTTCAATGGTTCAATAAAGCAACACATTTTGGACAGACTCCACAGAAATTTGCCACCCAGTAGCTGTCATTTGTCTGGTTATTTATAATTATCAGCTGCTTATGTGAAAAGAAATATTAACATGCAGTGCTGAAATGCCTGTTGCTATCAACAAGAGCAGGAAGGGCTCCAGCTGAAAAGCCCCTGAAAGCTTTAAACCCATTGAATTCTTTTCTTGTCATACCCAAATACAGCCTTTTACATCTGGCTGTCACCAACACGACATTTCACACTTCCAAACACACCCTAAGCACGAACAAG
The DNA here is from genome assembly GCA_013399915.1 of Illadopsis cleaveri. Lineage (NCBI taxonomy): Eukaryota > Metazoa > Chordata > Aves > Passeriformes > Timaliidae > Illadopsis > Illadopsis cleaveri. The sequence continues at coordinate 90,894 of VXBB01016404.1, read as the reverse complement.
AGGGATACAGGAAATATTCTTGAGAGACACAAACATCTGCAAGAAGAGATTCACCAATTTATAATTATTGTACGTGTGAGAGTGTAAAGTTGTCGATCCACTGGTAAACAACAGGCTTGCAAAATTGGTCAGTTATCCTCAAACTTTGATCTACTCAACAACTCCCACAGGAAAGCTGCAAAACCTCCCCAAAGAAACCAAAATAGAAACACAAATAAGGAACACTGAAAATCTGTAGCCTGTATGTGTGCAAACTGTGCTATACTTTTGACTAAATCTCTCACGACAAATTGGATTTTGACTCAAATATCTGTGTGCTGGTGAGCAGACAAGAATTTAGGGCAGCAAGGAGAATTCTTCAGTGTATCCAGGAGGAGAAATCACAGGCAGCTGCCAGGCAAAAACATCTCCTTATGCTCCACCTTATTTGGTTTATAAAGGCCAAAGTTGCACTGCCCAGGAATGTTGCGTGATGCGTGTGGATAAATATTTGTTTCATTGCTTAGGTACTGCAACAACACAAAGAGCACTGACAATACCAACAGCAGCTGCCAGTGCAAGTCACTCACTTTCAATGCAAACTGGAGGCATTTCATAATTTGAATTTCAAAACTGTTGGTAACAATATGTTTTGTTTTGGTAGAAGCCCAGTTGAAAGGAAAGTAGTTAAGACTAAAACTTTCTCTTTTTTGCTCTTCAGTTTTCCAAGCAATCGGCTCTCTCATGTTTTTAAAGCTCGAAGGAAGTAAAGTGACCCAAACATTCCTGTGTGCAAATGTGGTGAATGTTTAAAGTTTTCCTTGTGTGCTGAGCAGGAGATTTGTCCTAAAAGCTGTGGGATAATGCTGCTGCAGCCTGGATCCTGGAGCACCAACCTTCCCCAGCCTTTCACACAGATGGATCTGAGGAAGGAGCCCTCAAGACTCTCGAGTAAAAACAGTTCAAGAAAAAGAAAATTAAAGCAACAGACAAAAGGAAGACTTCCATTCCCAGAATTTAAACATGGAGTTACCCCAGCTCATATCAAAAGATGAGGCTGTAACACCCAGCCTCCATTCCCAAGCCAGGCTGAATCCCACAGCAGGAACTCTAAGGGATATACAGACAATCCCATGGAAAAACTCGAGAAGAAAGGCAAGCACCATAATGTTATTTAAAATGGTGTTCTGGACTGCTTCAATATTAATTTTTCCATAGTAGAAAGACCTCTGGATGACTCTTCCCAAACACATTGAGCTCTAACATCTGAGGCCTCCAGCATATTCTTCACCTTTGGCTTCTCTTATTTTTTTCCCCTCTCCCTGTTTTGGACCCAACTCCTGCATTGGCATTTCTTGCAGCTGCCCCTGCCAGGGCACTGTCTAGACTATGCACATATTTGTGCCTCCTAAAACCCCGTAAAATAATTCCAATTGTAGCTGTACAGCTCCGAGACCTCCAAAATCACATTTCTGATCTCTAGCATATCCCTATGAATTCAGAATTATTGTCTAACAGTTCAATCTTTATTAACACACAGGATCTTTTTCTGCTGATTCCCATGAGACAAAAATACCACAATATTCAGTTACCAGTACAGTACCAGTTCAGTACTTGCTGTGAATGGACCTTATAAAACATCCCAACTTGCTGAAACAAAATCAGTTTATTCCATCTTGCACAATTCATGTTGTATAATAGAAGCAAAGGCCATGAAATACAGAAAAAGTAGCAAATAAATAATTGAAAAATAGAATATCTGGAGTAGGAATGGACCCACAGGGATGACTGATATCCAGGCCAAAGGGAAGCTGGGATTGTCCAGCACATGGGATGTTGACACAACAGGAATTACAAGGGAACCCTTCTCTGTCCCCAGCCCCAAACTTCTCATCTCGTATCATGAGAACAAAACTCAGTGTTTCAGAAATAACTCTTCTTGTTCTCCAGTCATCTGATGATTCCTCCAGTTCCCAAAGGAAAGAACACACAGCATTTAATGTGAAGAACAGAGAGAAATCATAATAAAAATGTAAATTGGCAAAGTCTGTCAGATCCTGGGAAAAACCCAAACCACGCCAATGTTCTCCTTCAACAAGACATGTTTATAAACCATACACAGAGCCATCCAGAAAAACATAATCTGTTCAGAGGGTTTTTTTGTTTTTTAACATTTCCCTCCTGGAAGATGACACAGGAGGAACTATGCTGGAGTATCAGGAGATACACAACTCCTCTTTGTTTGGAGTTGCCAAAGTTTGGCCACAAATACCAGTCAGATCATAAAGCAAACATAATTAATCACTTCTTCATGGGTGTTTTCAACTTGTAGTCAATTCTGAATTTTGTGCACTGTGGAATAATAAATCTCTGGAAAGGTGATAATCAAAAATACCAATATGGTAATAATAGCTAAATTTAAAAATTAGATATCTGTACATACACACACACACATCTATCCTGCCATTCTGCCCCTTCAGACTCTCACTGGTAGCAGCAGAACTGCTGTACAAATAATTTTTGCCATTGTCCACTAAATCACCCAAACAAACCACTGGATGCTACTGTTTGTAATGGGAAATACATGAATCAACAGGCAAAGACAACAAATTTTTAAATCTAGAAGGAAACCACAAGCAAACTTTGTTATTGTCCTTAAAGTGTCTTCTCGTCCCAGCTGCCAACAAATCCTTCATTTTGACTAAAATGCTCCAAAATATTTGTGTCCTCAGTTTACATCTCCTTCCTGAGACAGTCTCTCAGAGGAGAGGCATCCTGTTATTAATTCCTGCTTGAATTGAAAACCAAGGGGAAAACATCTTAGGATCCAAACAACAGGGATATCAGCACCAAGACAGGACCCAATCCAGTCTGCATGTTGACATCTCAAACCACCAGTTTTATCTGTAAGATCAGGCTGAATTCTCACATGCCACTTCTGATACAGTCTGAGATGGCATCAGTGCACAAGAGAAGCTTAAAAAAAGATGCATTCACTTTTTAGAGAAGTACACAGTGTTTTATAGGGAAATGGAAAGTGCAACCAAGCATGACCAAGGAAATGGAAACCAGCTGAAAAGGGCAAACAAATAGAGAAAGACCATTAGAATAATTACACCCTCTTGTTTTCTATAATTAATATATTTAAAATGCAGACTTTTCTATATTTAATTTTTTTAGTATTTCCTATGTATAAATTATATATTTTTCTAGAGACAGTTATTTAAAACACAGAATTTTCTATCTGTTCCTTATAGCCCCATCTTTATTTAAGAGAAATGCTGTCCCTTTGCTCTGGTGGGATGTAGCTGCCTTTTGAAGGAATGGAACTGGGTATGAGGGGCAATGACATCAATGAGAACCTACAGGAGGCTTATGGCTCATGCCAGAAACGGAACAACTCCTGCAACACACAATTATTTTAGAAAAAAAGCTGAAAACCTCCCAGTTCTATTGATGAGTAACAATGCTCAATACTGGCACAGGAGAGACACCAAGCCCCAAGTAGAGCTCTTTGTGCTGTTTCACAAGATGTGCTGAGTTGAGTATTTTGGAAAAACACAACTCAGCAAATAGCTGAAAAAACCCTGCCCAGTGGATTATTTGAACCCCCCAATAGAAGTGATATTATTTGAGAGAAAGGCAGCAGGATAAGGGAAAACTTCCATGTTTCCTTAAAACAGCCAGGGCTTTAAAGCTGTGTTTTTTCAAGGTGGGCAAATTGCTTTGGAACACCACAGGGAACAGCTCTAGGTAATGATATAATAAAAATTCCACTAAATTTCTTCACTGATGAACATAGAGGCAATATGTGAAAGCTTAAATTTCAGGTAGCTCTGAAGAAAGGCTTTACAAATTACTCTAATTTACTCTGTCTGGTCACTGCCATTTTAGATATAATGTGAGAAAAACATAAACATACCACAAATTAAAACTGATGCTGTGGGATCAAAGAGAAACCTAACCAAGAGGCAATGAGCTGTGGCAATAATTAATGTCCTCAGAAAGTTACACTAACAAATATTAATATTCTGTTCACTGCAGTAAGGAACTAGAATTGGGATGCAGTTACAGCTGAAAATGAAGCTTTAAAAAATGTAAATAGATCCCAGCCTCACACGTCTCCCATTGCAATTTTAGGTTTATTCTCACCTAACAACGTACCTCTGTTTTTTGCAGTGTATTGTTAATATTTTTAAATATGTGAGGAAAATCTGTGTTTAATATCTCAAGGTTTACCAGCAGTATTTTGTCTTTTCCTAGATTTTTTCCATAAGGATATCTGTGACCACTGATTACAGAAGGAATGCAGTAACTGGTACAGGTTTCAGAAATGCAGTGTACTGCCAATCCCAAATTCTCCATCTCGTGTTTTGTGCTGACTTGAACAGTTATAAATTTTTTTCCCCATTGCTACTTTTTTCCAACTATAAACTTGTGTGTTTGATTTTTTAAAAAAGCAAACCACTTGAGTCATTGCAAAGTTTAGGATTCCATCTTTGTTTCTGATCAAAACCAGCCAGCAACTGCACGGATTCATCATGACAACTAAGAGTAAAGCAATTTAAAAATACCATTCTGTTCTTATATTTCACTGGAAGGTTAAAAAACTGCTGCTGTAACTTTCAGTATTGTCTCTTTTCCTTCCAGTTCCTGAACAAAGCAGAAATAACCTCACATTCCTGAATGTGGATGTATTTTTTTTACTCATGGAAATAATATTTTGATCAATGTTTTAATTAAATAACAGATTTAACTTCAACAGAGCCCTTCTGTAAATAACACAGCAAGCCAGGAGGCATAAGTAAAATATCTAATATTGATATAATGTGAGAGAAAGCTGCTGAAAATAAGGTTGACTGTGGAACATTTAAAGCTCTAGAATGTACTTTTGGTGCCAGGTGAGACATGGTAACAGGTACAGAGGTTTGGGGTTCCCCCCAAGGAAATGGATACTTTGCAAGCATATAAAATTATCAGAGGCCTGCTCACCTGTGGCACCACGAGGGAGATACCACACAGGGTTTCAGGACAGAGATCAGAAAAGGAAAATCCTGTCTAAGCAGGTGATGCCCTGTGGTGCCCTGAACCAGGCTGTACCATGCAAAGGCAGAATGCTGTAGAGTTTAAAAGGGAGGATGAGGATATCAGTTTTCCTTTAATGCTCAAGTGAAAAAGGATAGGACAACCAGATTGCAAGTATGAAATAAAGGTATAAGTCTGCAAAATGGAGTCAGTAGGGAAGCTGTAAACCTTGGCAGGGTGCGTATTTTGAAATGGCTGAAAAAAGAACTTGTGAGGGTGAAAGGGGAGGAAAGGGAACAAAGGAATAGAAGGGAAAGCAAATCATGAGATCTGGGAAGCCAAGAGGAATTGCCTCTGTCCTTGCTGTCTTTCAAAACCAGCAGGACAAATCCCTGCTCTGGCCTCAGCCTTGTCCTGCTCCCAGTAACAGGCTGGACCCAGTGACCTGTCCCAGCTCCTGAACACACTGACACCAAAGGCTGGGAGGTAATTCCAGCAATACATGAAATTATCAGTGCCTGGCTGAAGGGAACACATGATTTCCTCTGCTCTGCTGAGCCAGGCCATACCTGCCATCCCCGGCCCAGGGAAGGATATTCCTGCTTTTGTCCTGCTTGGTCTGGCCATTATGCAAACAAAAGATTCCATTTCTAAAAGGTATGATACAGAGCTGAGCTTCATGGTCTCCCTATGCTGTGACCAGAAACAGTTATTTCAACTCTTCTTTCTATACTCTGTACTCTTTACACTTTCTACACTTCTTAAGTTGGCTTAATGATTTTCATTTTCAAGATATCCTCCTTCTAATCCTTCAGCCTGCTGGCTTTATTTGATGACAAAGATATAACACAGGCACCTTGAAGGCTTTTGAGAAACAGAAGTTCTTCCTCCTGTTTCACTGTTCTCCATGTATTTAAGTGGCCTTTCAGACAATTGATGAAAATCTATAAGCTCTTCTCAGCATCACAGATTCTGTTATGTTAACTTACACAGTACTTTCACCTCCTCTGAGGTTTAGAGCAGGGGCACAGTAGTGAATGTTTTTCCTCATTCCGTTACCTCCTATAGAAAGAAGCAAAACAGATAAAAAGGAAAATAACAGCAGTATTATTGTACACTGACTCATAGCTCTTGTTGTCAGAGGAAAAGAGAAGAATCCCTGCCAAAGGCTCCAGCCTTCCACAGCAATTTGTCACATCCTATGGCTCTTGCTCAAGACACAAACTGACAGTGGCACTTTGCCCCAAGATATAAAATAATAAAAAGTTATTCTAATAATTAGCTACTGCTGTTTAGTCCACCTCTTTTCTCCTCAAAGGACACAATTCCACACTGAGGCATCTTAATAGACCAAAACATTCCCACTGCACAACTCATTCCAACAACTGGCCATGGGATGGACAGGCATAACATGACTTGCAGATGAAGCAGAGACTGGCAGCTTGCTCTGAGCTCTTGGATGAACTATTCCCATAAAAACAGTCAATATTGGATCCCTGAGGACACAGCAGTGTTTGCACTCACACAGAAACTACCTGTGTACGTCTGAAATCATTTGCCATCCCAGTCTGAACTTTTAGAATATACAGCATTTTTTCTTTAGTTATTATGACAGCCAAGTTTATGTGGAAAATTTTAGTGTAAATAACAATATTAAAGTCAATCTAATTATTAATGTTACACAGATTTAAATCTTATTGAAAGGCAGCAGATGATGTCCATTCTCAGACCCTTTTTTCCCAATTAAAAATCCTAAACCTCCTTGATAGCAGGCAGCCACAGGTCACTCTTTAACAGCTCCTACAATTTTCAAGTGTTCCTGCTCTTTGCAGGAAGGAGCAATGCCATTTTCATGAAGAGGGACCTGAGTCTTTGCAGATCCCTCAGGTTGTCTTTCCTTCGTCCTTAATAGAAGTTGAGAAGAGAAGCAAGGGCCTCACAGACACACAGTGAAAATCCTAAATCTACGCTGACTGCAGGATCTCTTAAGTTGTGTCTGAATCTCCACCTCACTAATGAAGAGAGGTTGAGAGGCTTAGGGCTGTTGAGCCTGGAGAAGGTTTTGGAGACACCTTAGAGCCTCTTCCAGTGCCTAAAGGGGCTCCTGGAGAGCTGGAGAGGGACTTGGAGCAAGGGTCTGGAGTGACAGGACAAGGGGGAAAGGCCTTTAGCTGAAGGAGGGCAGGGTTAGATAAGATTGGGAAGAATTTCTTCCCTGTGAGGGTGGGCAGGCTCTGGCACAGGGTGCCCAGAGAAGCTGTGGCTGCCCCTGGATCCCTGGAAGTGTCCAAGGCCAGGCTGGATGGGGCTTGGAGCACTCTGGGATGGTGGAAGGTGTCCCTGCCCACGGAAGAGAGGTGGAATGAGATAAACTTTAAGGTTCCTTCCATCCAGACTTTCACTCCATTTGTTAAGTGACTGTCTCCATTCCTTTCAAACAGCTCCAGATAAATTACCAAAGTTTAATATTTCTTCTTCTGCCTTTGCAAAGCACTAGGAACCAAATGCCTATTTTAAGGGACAATGTGTTCTCCCAGTATCTTTCCACCACACACCAGTTAACAATTATGGTTAACTCAATGGTTACACCATTCCATGACTATCTGTCTAAATATTCCTCAGAGTGTGAGCTCAAGCAAACGAGGGATTGTTAATGTCAGCAGAACACAGACAGCTCGGTGTCCCAGGTGAATTTGTCATTTTGAAGCTCAGCAGCCCCAGCCCATCACCCACTCGGACACCCGGCAGCGATCAGGGGATGCAGGAAAAGGCTCTGCTGGCACGCACAGGACTCGTGGTAATGTACCCTTAACTCCCTCCCTTCTCCTCTCTGCATCACCAACTTCCCAGCAGCTTCTGCAGAGCTGATCTTCAGGATCAGGTTTCAGGATGTAATTAGCCTTACAAAGAGGAAAAAATGAAGGGAAAGTTCTTCGGTCGTTTTATTTTCCATGCATAAGCTACAACTTGCAGTGAAATCATCACTGTAAATGGATAAAAGAAAAACTTTCCATGCTAAAACTTCAACAAAAAGGCTTGCTGCTTATGGATGAGAGGCTTTAAATGCAGGAGGGGATTAGGAAAACACGACTTGAAAAACAAAAGTTCTAATTTTAATAAATGTTTTTATGTTAAGGCTACATCTGCCAAAGCGTACTAGATCTTATTATTTTAAATAAATCTACATTAAAGTCATGCCACCGGGAAACTAAACTTCTAAATACATAAACCAGCGCTGAATAAAATACACATTTTTTGTTGTTTCTTTTCAAAACACTCCATTTCCTTGTTCCTTATGTGACTGTAAGTGGTGGAAAAGGATTTCCAGCTGTGCCTTGTCAGCCTCGGGACCGGAGGCATTGTGCTGCTCCTCATTTGCCCGAGTGAGGTTCCAGCGCTCCGAGCAGCAGCACAAGCTGAGGCTCTGCACACAGAACCCAGCCCTGGCTCCCCAGGGGAAGAAGCTATTTCAGACTTAACTAAGGAATCATCTCACATGTTTCAACAATCCCTACAGTTTCTCGGTTTGTTTTAAAGATTTCACTGAGATTTTGTTTCATTTGCAACGGGAGACTAAATGACAGCAAGCAGAATCTGCTGTTAGGTTAGATTACAAGGTAAAATGTTTACATTTTAAATTACTGCTTAAAGCATGGTGTTGAATGGCTTAAACTTCATGTTAACTTTGCAAATATGTAATATTTGAAATGAAATATTGTGGGCTATATTTAGCAATACTGAACAGAAATGCTTTTCTAGATAAAGCATGCAATACCCGTTGAGCTGCTTTTTGTTCCGTCTGAATGTTTGCCCTGCACATCCAACTAAAACGAAAGTTTTACTTTAGTAAAAGTGCAACTGGTGTGGCTGCTATGGATAAATTTCCTATGGTAACTCATTTCTGTGCAATGCATTTAAAAAAGAGCGAGTGAAAAATCTTGGTAAAGCACTTTAACCCCTGTGTGTCATGAGAAATCAAGCTGACATCTTAGAAATGTGTTTGAATTTTGACTGAATGGATAAAGTTAGATTATTTAACAAATTCTGATACTCTGGTGTTTCTAAAGGGTCTCTCCTTTAAAAAATAACTATTTCCATTAACATAATAGCAAAATGACAGGTACTGAAGATAAAGGTACAAATTACTGAACACATTACAAAGTAAAAGTAAAGGTAATAAAGAAGCTTTCACATACTGTGCCTGATCTAAATATTTATGGGTAAAATGAAAAAAGGTATAGCAATGCAGCCACATTGAGACTATCTGGCAACACAAATGGTTAATAATTTCATTACACTGGCTAGCTATAATTTTATTTTACTATGCAATGATTTATTATGAAAGTCATAAATTGAATAAGCTGAATTTTCCCCAAATTAAAACTTGGCTGGCCCTATACAAAATACAACCTCCTGAGAGATAATCTGAGGATCCCAGACATGGGCAGGACAGGCCCAAAGCACCCAAGGCCTTTCCCAATTTGGGCCTTAAAATGTGAGGCAGCACTTGTTAACTAAGCCAAGGAAAGGAACTCAGCAGCCCAGTGTTTTGCATGCAGAGAACACCATTTGGTTGAAAGTAGCAATATAAGCTTTCAGTGCTGAAGACTTAAACTGGTGTAAAAAATAGCATATAAACTCACATATATGAACAGGATTCGTTCATAAATACATTTTGGGGGGGGTGTGGTGTGTTTTCTGCTGTTTTGTCTCTGATTTTTAAAAATCTGTATTTATAATGTACTTAATGAAACCAAGTTTCACTTTAAAATAATTTGCTTTACTATAGAATTTTATTCTTTAAGTTCCTAGCAAAACATCCTTTAATGTACATTAACATCTGTACAGTTAATGTAATATGATTCACTCTATCTTATTCCTGACTTTTAAAAAGAAATGGAGAATGGAAAAGTATTTCAGCCATGCCATTATGTGCCTCTGGTCACAGGAAGAAATGGTTAAATGTTAAAAAAGCCCAAATGTAATGTAGTAGCATTTGTAACTGCACAGCTATGGTGTTATTATAGATTAGCCCAGAAAAATGGGACCATAATTAAGTTGTCAGAAACTGGTCAGAATGAACACACGTGGTCAAGCCTTTCCTTTGTACATCCAGTTTTCCCTGAGGGCTCTTGGTGTGTTTCAGCCCAGCTGGTGGAACAGAAGTTTCCTGGGTCATTTTACAGGCACTCATTACCACACAAATCAGACACCAAAGGCTTTGGCTCATTTGTCCTGAGACACTCAGAAATGAGCATTTTCTCAAGAAGAACAGGAATTTTCAGTGCAGAGGGCAAGCTTCTGCATCTATCTGAGATGTTACCTAACAGTAATTGATGTAAATAAAAATATATAGAGTCTATTCAGCATTTTGGAATAAGTGATTTCTGAGGGGCAGAAAGCAGCAAAATAAGTTTGGATTCATTTCAAAAGCTGCCATTCCAGGAGATGCTATGAGGATTTGTGTGAGACACTTGCATCTCAAATTCCCTTCATATAGAAATAAAAACGTTAACTTTAAATTCTGTAAATTAATATCTAAATTTGTTATAATGTTATTTAAAATAACGTTTTAAAATTAAAATAGTTGAACACAGAAGTGACAATATTAATAATAAGTAAAATGCATACTCTTAAGCTTATTTACTGCCAACTTCCAATTTTAAAACATGAGAATAAAAAATATATATGAGAATTATGATGTGGAAAGCATGAAAAACATGGAATCAATCACATGCCTTATGTTAAAGAACATTTAGGCAATTTTTACCAAAAACTTGACCAGTTCTATATATCAAAAAAATACCAAGATGAACAAGCTTTTAAACAAAATCTCATTCAGGCAAAACCACAGTTCAAGTTCCTGAAATAATACTGTCCAACATTTACAGAATACAATTCTAATAAGATTAATTCCAAAGTGAAAGATGACATGCAATGCCAGACTGATGAACATTAAGAATTTTTTAATCGCCTCAGAACTTCCTCAGAGAAGAACCATGGCCATGCTCTAAGCCTTGTCTTGGCCACAAAGCCCAAGAGCTCCAAGTCTTTCACTAATTCTCACTCTCCCAAGGACACAAATATCTCCTGTCTCTGCTGTCTCAGTTAAAATGGGCCACAGGACAGCAGCATTTCCCTTTTGAAAGAATTATGCAACAGAGCTCTGACAAATCATTAATGACCCTGATGTACAAGGTCTTATTTCCACACTGGTACAGCAATTCACCCCTGGATATCCTTCCTGCGCATCCTTCTGAATCCTGACTGCTCTGTTTTGGAATGCCACCTATTGGTGACAGTAAATGTAATTTTTCTGTCACAAGTATAAGAAGGCTGAATTATTTTGCATTTTTTAAATAAGTAAATGCAGAACACAACCCATTCTAGATTGATTTTACTAGAGCCTACACTTAAAAACTTCCACTGGAAAAGCAGTTGTGGGATGTCACAAATAGCACAAACTACCTGAAGGTCCTCTCTGCAGAATCAGACAGATCCTGTTGGAGAAGAGGATGGCCAGAGATGGATGGAAAAGCAACATCTCTATTTACAGTCAAAAAACACCTGGCACAGAAATGCCAGCCCAAAAGCATTTTGGGCAGCACATCACAAATGAATGGGGCATTTTTCTGTTCCTTTGCCATTCCCACTCTCAGAAGTTACAACACTCTGGAAGAAATAACAAAAAGGAAGACAGATTTTACAGAACTTTCAAGAAGTCCCTTGCTGGAAGCAGCAGCAGTTATTGAAGAGCCAATGCCTGCTGGCACTGCAAATCTAAAGCACCTCTTGAAATGCAACCACAAACACAAAACAGTACCGGTTTGACTGTGACTGTTGAGAATCACTAAAATCAAATTGGTCACTGTAGCTCTCAGAGGGCAATTTCTTTCCAAGGGGAACCTTGGTTATACTGACCAACAATATGTTGGTTTGCCTGCCTTAAAAAGCGCCACGTGTGACTACCATGGTCCTGAAAGCTCTCCAGGTACCTGATTTCCCTTTTTTCCCCTTGCAGGACACTCTGTGGGACCCATAGGCCATGCAGGCACCATCACTGCTCTGTTATTTCCTGCTGGTCTCGCTGTGCTCTGAGTTCTGCTCGGCTGAAGGCGGTGCTGGCAGGAGGCACAGGAGGAGGATGATGATGCACAGGGGGCCGGGGAGGAGCCCCTGGGCAGGGCACAGGACCCCGAGGGCACCCGCGGTGGAGCCCCCGGGGCGCGGCATCCCCCTCATTAACATCGATGACAGCGTGCTGGGCGTGTTTGACTCCCTGGTGGGGCTGGGGGAACACGAGAGCACCTACAGTGTCTTACCAGGTGAGANTTAATTAATTTTTAATTATTTAAGTTATTAAATAAATTAATAACACTTGGTAGCAGCTGCAATATGGAAGTTGCACTATAAATAAGACCCTTATGATAGAAAACTGAGTTAAAAGAGGAAAAAATCCTACTCATTAAACACATGACCACTGTTATGCTCCATCTGTATTGAGAACCCAGATTGATTTAATAGAAATTCAATAGCATGATTTNGCATCCTTCTGAATCCTGACTGCTCTGTTTTGGAATGCCACCTATTGGTGACAGTAAATGTAATTTTTCTGTCACAAGTATAAGAAGGCTGAATTATTTTGCATTTTTTAAATAAGTAAATGCAGAACCCAACCCATTCTAGACTGATTTTACTAGAGCCTACACTTAAAAACTTCCACTGGAAAAGCAGTTGTGGGATGTCACAAATAGCACAAACTACCTGAAGGTCCTCTCTGCAGAATCAGACAGATCCTGTTGGAGAAGAGGATGGCCAGAGATGGATGGAAAAGCAACATCTCTATTTACAGTCAAAAAACACCTGGCACAGAAATGCCAGCCCAAAAGCATTTTGGGCAGCACATCACAAATGAATGGGGCATTTTTCTGTTCCTTTGCCATTCCCACTCTCAGAAGTTACAACACTCTGGAAGAAATAACAAAAAGGAAGACAGATTTTACAGAACTTTCAAGAAGTCCCTTGCTGGAAGCAGCAGCAGTTATTGAACTGCCAATGCCTGCTGGCACTGCAAATCTAAAGCACCTCTTGAAAAGCAACCACAAACACAAAGCAGGACCTGTTTGACTGTGACTGTTGAGAATCACTAAAATCAAATTGGTCACTGTAGCTCTCAGAGGGCAATTTCTTTCCAAGGGGAACCTTGGTTATACTGACCAACAATATGTTGGTTTGCCTGCCTTAAAAAGCGCCACGTGTGACTACCATGGTCCTGAAAGCTCTCCAGGTACCTGATTTCCCTTTTTTCCCCTTGCAGGACACTCTGTGGGACCCATAGGCCATGCAGGCACCATCACTGCTCTGTTATTTCCTGCTGGTCTCGCTGTGCTCTGAGTTCTGCTCGGCTGAAGGCGGTGCTGGCAGGAGGCACAGGAGGAGGATGATGATGCACAGGGGGCCGGGGAGGAGCCCCTGGGCAGGGCACAGGACCCCGAGGGCACCCGCGGTGGAGCCCCCGGGGCGCGGCATCCCCCTCATTAACATCGATGACAGCGTGCTGGGCGTGTTTGACTCCCTGGTGGGGCTGGGGGAACACGAGAGCACCTACAGTGTCTTACCAGGTGAGAACAGAGCCCCTCTGCTCCTGGACTTTTCATTTCACACAGATAAACCCGGGAAAGTTTTATTTTAGCTCTATTCCACATCACACCTGCGGCCTTCTGCAGTAATTCTGTGGTTGGCATTATGAGGCTTTTTGATTGAACCCTGCTTTGCCAGGTAACAGCAATATTTCCTGCATTATTTTTTGATCTTAACTAACAAAAAATTTGTTGGGTTATTTTCATAACATCCAATGTGTAGCAAGTTTGAAGGCTATTTTGAAGAATTTATTACTCAATATATATATATTAAATTAATTAACATTTCACTGAGGCCTCAAGACCAATAACAGCAGTGTTAATAAAAATAGATTCAAGTTTTTATTTTTACTTTATGCGTTGCATTTTTGAAAAGCAAACTATACATGCAAACTTTCAGGAATAATTCTTGATTTTAAATTATTAAATATTTTAAAAGTAAATATTAAATATTTTTACTTNGAGAACCCAGATTTATTTAATAGAAATTCCATAGCATGATTTATATAAAACTTGCCTTTTTGCTGATCCAGAGGCTTTCACAGTGCTGTAGTAATATGCATTTTATAGATACAGATATTTCCATTCCTCCATCAAGAGATCACACACTAAGTAAAATCTTCATATGCAGTGTAATTAATTTTATGGGAAAAAAAGAGAATACCCTGATGACCATATTCTATATAAAATGATAATGATCTATTTTTATAAGCAAGAATTTAAGCTTTTCAGTGTGTCACATAACAGATGTGACCACTGGGTTAAGAGGTCTCAAATGGCCAAACATAAATCAGCCACATTTTGTCCACAATTACTGTTTGTTGTGATCCTTATTTCAGAAAGGCTGAACCATTGCAAATCAAATATTTGAAAGTAAGGGGTCTGAATAGGAAAACTAGCAAAACTCTGTACTATGGCATTTCCAGTGTGTATTACAGTAGTATACATATTACTAATGGCAAATCTTAAATTTAGAAATATTTTTTAAATTAACCAGAGGAAAATACCACATAAGTAGCATACACTTCATGTAAGATGTTCCAGAGTTTCTGTCAGGACCATCAGTCATGCTGAAATAATGCACAGCTCTTCCCCCTCCTCACCCCACACTTGTTTCTTTCTTTTTGGACTTGCATCCAAAAGCTGAGCTAAAACCACTGAACTCATTTTTTTTGGAACTCCAAGCTGAATTTACACCATATTTCCAAAGGTTAAAAGTCCTATGCTCATCTGCCAAAGACTGGAACCACAAGGTATTTTTTAGTCTAGCTTTTAAAGATCAAAATTTTTTCAAGTTAATGTCAGATTTGGAAAACTCAGAACCTATTAAATAATAGAACACTATTATTAATCATGCTTCAGAATAGAAAAAAAATGCAATCCAAACATTAATTTCCATTCTCTTAGCTACTTGTTTTGCTCTTAGTAGGCTAAAAAAAACCCCAACCCACCCAAATTTACAGATACATGCAGGATGAAAATTAACAGCTAAATGGAGGTTTAACAGTAACCAGACATATCTAATTCCTCCAGATTAGAATCATATGAACATTTCAATTAAATCAGACAGTTGGCCAGAACAGGAGATAATTTGCAGTTGTCCATTAGGTCGAGCAGAGTAGGATGTTCACTGCTGCACCACTGCTGAGCTCTCTCATCCCCACTTCTCCCTGCTCACACCTCCAAGCTGAAGTGGTCAGGAAATTTGAGCAGCATCTCAGCACAGCCTTTTTGTGTCTCACAAGAGTTCTGGGAGCCCCACCAGTGCCAGACAGCAGTTCTGCAATGCACCAAAAGGGTAAAACCTGTCTTGGAGCACACACTGCTCCTGCCTTTTACGCAACTCTCACGGACACAGGAAAAAAAGGATCATTTGTTAAAGAAGCCTTCAGAGGCCAAGCCTGATAACTCATATCTTTATGCTTATTCAGACAAGATTTGCACTGACTTCTGATATACTCTAATGGCTAAAACAAAAGGAAGAAATTTAGGAAGCACAGAAGAATTTCCTTCTCAGGCCAGATTATGCTCCTCTGGAACTGCTGGTGTTTTATTGTTTAACATGAGAAAGTGCAGGATTCCTTTTGTGTTTCTTTTGGAGATTATTGAAAAGAAATATTGTGGTGTTCTGGGCAAGCACATAAACCCCAAAGTCAGGATCCACCAAACAGCTGGATTGCAGATACCTGGGACTTAAAGCCAACTAACACTTGGCCTGGGCTAATTGCTCTCCTCCTCCACTGGACATGGTTGGAGTTGCTTAAAGCACAACTTTGCTCAGCTGAAATGATGCAGAGATGTCCCAGATCTTTGAAAAAACAAGATGCAACTACTCCAAACTTTAATTTCTTGCCTTTTTAATCCTAAGAGCAATCAAAAGCATTTTTAAAAATATATGGAATATAGAGGATCATCCAAACTGGATGATTCTGATAATTAATTTTTATTGTAGGAAACAGATTGACATCCAGTGGTCTTTAAGCAGAGAGACAAAGGAAGAACCTTTGTTATGAAGTGAAACTACTCTGAAAGATTTGCAAAATGCCTCATTTTGAGACAAATATTAATCCCAGAGACATTTCAAACCAAATATTCACAATAGTCTTACAAGGTTATTTAGAGGCTATCCTGAATACTCTTATTAAAACTAAACACCCAGGCACAGACCAGGGTAGAGTGTGGGAAAACAAACCCTGCAAAGAACCTCTCTAAAGACAATTTGTGCACCACAAGTGAAAGTCTCTTGGCATGCAGATTCAGGTGAGATAAGATTTCTCCACCGTATTAATTTTCACCTGAAGGAGGAAGTCAAACTGAATAGGAAAAGAGAAAATTTCTTTGTCTTTATATGCAGGGACGTACAAAGTTAACTTGGAAATGAGTTTTCATCTCTAAACAAGACTTCAGCAATGCATTCTTAGGTTGATTTGAAAGAGGAAAAGGAAGGTGTGAAGGAGTTCAGCTTCTCAACAAGATTTAGAGGTACACGCAAAAACAGAATATTTGCGTGGGAAGAAGAATCTCAACCTTGGTTTTCCTTCTCTCAAAAGACCAAAAATAAAAAACCATCGTGCCAAAGTGCAATGTTTATCCTGGAGTCTGGGTGAGAACTGCCCAGGGAAGATTCTGCTGAGGTAAACTCCACCACTGGAAGGAAAGGGAGACTGGGATTAGTTTCCTTCTCAAGTCTCTGTGCTCTTCAAATCACTTCCTACTGAATATCTGACGAGAGCTTACAAAATTACATTTCTTTCTGAAAATTTCAACTGGTACCCTAGGGGAGAACTCAATCTTATACATACATGTCCAGAAACTTGAGAGACAGAGTATTTGATTGCACAAGTTGTTCTAGATTGATTTTCTAGCAAAGAGGGCTTTTTTTCTTTCAGGTTTTTTTTTTTCAGATAAATCAAGTTACAGGGAAGTGGAGATTTTTGCCATCTCATCAGTCATCCCAGAATGGACTTTACTTCCACCAAGCCCATGAACTGTCACTATAAACTGAATATTGTTACCCTCCCAGTTCCTCAAGGCCTTAATAAATAAAACTCTCATTTAATGTGCAAGATATTAGAAAAGATCTCTAGTGCACAAGAGAGGAATAGAAGAAGGTCTGGAAAAACTATTCAAATTTTGCATAACTGGAGATTGCTAATAAGCTGAAGAAAATACAGCTATGAAAAGTAAGATCCTTTGAATAGGGTGTATTTTACATATTTTCAAAATGAGAACAAAATAGCAGTGCTTCTTTCCAAAGCCTTAAATGAACACTGTTGGTTTACTTTAAGCTGTTTAAATCCAGTTTCCCATTTTCTGTTCCTAGGGAAGAAGGGGCAGTGCACAGCTAACGGGATGATCATGTTCGACAAAGCCGTGTGGTCTCCCAAGCCCTGTGTCACCTGTCTCTGCTCCAAGGGGGAGGTGATCTGTGACACAGCCATGTGTCACCCTCTGAAATGTCCCCAGACCATCATTCCTGCAGGAGAATGCTGCCCAGTGTGCTCTGAGACTGGTATGGGACATCATGGATTTACTGTTTTGAAACTGCCTCGTTTAAAATCATAAACGTAACTGCATTTAATGATCCCAAGAGTGACAAGGTACACATTATCCTGAATTCCATGATAAAAGCAGCTCTTCAGAGTTTCTACTCAAGTTGACCTCAGTTTCCCTGAGTACTCTGTTAGATGGGTTTGACACATTTAAAGAAGAGATGATGCTAAGTATGCAATAGTAAAGATAATGGTATTTCTTTTTTACTTCCCCTTTCTGCTTCCCCCCTACCTTTACAGAACTTTGTAAATGTACAAAGAAATAACATCTGTTTTCTATCCCACTTCCATTTAGAAAGGATCAATCAATAACTACTGGCCATTACTGATGTATTGAACATAAAGAGTGGGAAATCATTGTTAGGAGTGCAAAAACATCCAGCTATTTGATGTAAATCAAGAGAAGAAAGTCAATTCACAAGAGATGCCATAGAACTATAATCTTGTTTTTTCACAATAATTTAAATAAAATCTGTACCTTTAAAAGTAAAAGGAATGGAGGAGATAAATATGAGATGTGATTTACTTCCTTTCCTTCCCACACTCCCAATATTTCATATCTGCAAAGTACTGAACTCCATCTCCTCCTACTGTAAGAAGTATTTTTCCTTGTGTGTATGTGCATGTGACACTCTGAGATGAGACCTCATAGGAATTCACTGTAGAACTGCAAAAGTCATGTTGACTGAGACATTTAAACTCCTCTTATTAGAATTGTCCTATTATGGAAGTAAAAACTTCCATTTTGGTAATGGAATTAATGCATTTCCCTGGTGAGATCCCCACCTGCAGCCAACTCAAGCCTGACAGTCCCTTCTGGAGGAGAACAAAGTCTTGACCTTTGTGAAGTTTTTCCAAATTACCTCCCACTCCCAGACACATTATTTTTCCTCTTCAGACACCTCCATCAACACAAAACCTGTAATTAATAGTAAGTCAAAAAGGAAGATAATGAAGGCTCTATTAATTTTCCCACCATTTTGTCTGGAGCTGTCAGGAATCGTAGCTGTGTACAAACTGTTCTGTGTGGTTGCCTCAATCATTTCTCAGGCAAGTGTTTCCTTTCTCAAGCAGAAATTTAAGACCACGTTCTTATTTTTCAAATTGTATTCTAAGAGGAATAATATTCTATAGCCATATTTTTTTACTGTATGTGGGAAACAGTGCTTACTAATATTTTTGTTTCATCAGACTCTTTTGTGTTGTTTTGGGGTTTTTTTCCTCATTAGCCTCCTCGTTGGATTCCAGTATAATTTCACTGGATGACATCAGTGAGATTTCTGGTGATTCCCAAGACTCCAAGGACCTTGACACCACCAATGTTCTGCCATCAGCACAAACTCAAATGGAAAATCATGAGCTGCTCCCAACAGAAGTGACAGAGATCAGAGACAAGGAGGGTCACAGAAAAAGGGGAAAGAAAAGGAAAGGCAAAAAGGATCGCCAGAGGCACAAAGGGCGTCGCAGGGAGAAGCTGCCTGTCCCCAGAACAGGAGCTGCAGGAGATGAGCAGTATGAAAGTGATGAAGATGATGATGCTTTCAGAATTCCACCTCATTTCCCAATTCCTGTTCCACCCATAGAAGCTCCTCCTGTGCCATCTGGATGTTCCACCTCGGACACCACAGTAAGCTGCATTAATGCCAAACTTACACAAATACCTCCCATCTCAGATCCAGACCTAACGAGTTTAGACCTTACAGGTAATTAATGGGCCTACTTTGCATGACTTCTGTAACATCATCCACCCTCAAATGCACTCAACAGCATTGTTAATGCTTTGTCATTCCTTAACACAGAAAAGTTTAAAACTAATTTTACAGCTAAGCCTTTAAAACAAGAAATGAAAAACATTAGATTTGCATGCCAGCATTTAAATACTAAGATGAATATATCTATACAAAATTACTATCCATAATGCTATTTTTGTGATGTATTTTCTAGGTACAATATTACATGCCTCAGGTGCAGAGTGTATTTCATAACTCAAATTTTTTCTTGCCTTCTGTCCCAGGCAATAGCATCACTACTATCTCAGATGAAGCATTCAATGGGATGCCTAATTTGGAATGGATTGATCTGAGTAAAAATAACATTACCTCTCCTGGCATAGGTCCCAAAGCATTCAAAGTAAGAAAGCCTGACTCTTCTGCTATCCTCTCAATAATTATTGCTTAAAAGAATGTTTTTTGCTTTTCAGTTTATGGATCTAAACCACTTTGCACCTTGTATAAATAAGCATTGTATAATTCAATAGCTACTTCGAGAAATCTCTCACCGTAATCAAGAATTAAAATTAAGATATGATAATTTTTCATACCAATTTTTTAAGCTGGTTTAATCTTAAAAATCCTTGCTTACCGAAAGTTGCAGTCCTTCTGCCTCAGTAAATTTGCAGACCTACAGAAAATAATCAGTTTGCTCACAAATTACGAGGATAAGCACATAATTTCTAAAGTTATATACTCTGAAGCCCTAAATAGTGCACAGTGTAGTGAGGCAATACTTCCACAATTCACAGAGCAGCAGGAATGCAAACAGTGATCCTGGGGAACTGCAACAGGGCTGTGGGGAAGCTCTTCCAGTTACACGTGACATTAACTGGCATTTTTGTCACTATTTAGCAGAAATAAACTATTAATTAGACTGACAGGAGAAAAACAATACTTTTTAATTCAAACCACTGGGTACTACTGCACACTTAACTGTATATTGAACTGCATATTTTGCACCTTGATAATCTAAGTGCTCTTCTTCCTCTCTGTGGTAAGATCCTGAAAAAGCTGAAACGTTTGTATTTGGATGGAAACATGCTGGTACTTATTCCCTCTGAATTGCCCTCAACTTTGGAAGAAATAAAAATAAATGACAACCAACTTCATGCCATTGATGAAGATGGCTTAAAAGGTATTTAAAGAACTAATATCAATCATATGAAAAGCTAAAAATAAATTTAAAAAGCTGAATGTTGAACCAAATGCACCTGCTTTGACATAGAAAAACAACTGCTAGCTTTAAAGTGCCATGTTTTCAAAAGGCAACAAAAGCTGAAAGATTTGCATGACAAAATATTTTAAAATTATGTTTTCCCTTATGCAGCTGCTCTCTCCCAAGGCATTTTATATTTAAAGTCATTAAGTGGAGGTGAATTTGAAGCATGTTGAAGATACCTACTATCCCCACCTTTAACCTGATGGCTTTATGTGTGCTGAAACCATTTCAGTTATTTTTAAACTGCATGGAAGTGAACAGAATTTGATGTCCATTAAAAATAAGGGAGCATATAATTGGAGTCAACCATGATCATTTTAAGTCAGTTTAAACACAGGCTGATGGAAAAAAAAAACCAGAAAGAAAAAAGAAAGGGTACCATCCATGTCAGAATTTGATGGACTTTTTTGCTTCCTTTCCTCTCCTGCTAAAAGGGTCCCATCTAAACTGGATCAGCTGCTGCCCTTTCCATTTGGACTGGGAGAGGAAAATGTAAATAAAGCCGTGGTCAGTCTCTAAAGCCCCACAAACTTATAAACAATATAATTCCATGATTATGAGATAATAAAATCAGTTTGTTTTATTTTTTCATTGCTGTGAACTGATCTGGGTAATGTTTAAGACTGTTGAATTATGAACGTGTATTTTAACGAGATGTAAGATGGCATTAATTAACTGAAATTAAACTTTTTCTCCTTAGATTTAAAGAACTTGGTCACTCTGGAATTAGAAGGAAATAAACTTAGTGAAGCAAATGTCAGTCCTTTGGCCTTTTATCCTTTGAAAAGTCTTTCTTATTTGCGACTGGGAAGAAATAAATTTAGAATTATCCCACAAGGTCTTCCTGCCACTCTTGAGGTAAAATGAAAACAAAACCACCAAAATAAATACTAACAACAACAGCCCGCCAACAAACACCCCAAAAGATGCAATTCCTTCTGTTTGCCCTTTCAAAGCAATCTGTATTCTCACAAATGAGAAAACAAAAAAAATTGCTTTGAAAAATTGTGTTTCTGAAGGTCCCACTCCAGCTACAAACTGACTCTGGTTCAGATTCAGAATTAACGGATAGACCAGGTAATACAGGGGACAGGTGATTGCTCCATTTGGAATTTGCAGTGGGAAAATCCAGCCTATTTGGATCTCACAAATTTTCTTCCCAAATGCACTTACAGGAGTTATATCTTGAACATAATCAAATTGAAGAAGTGTCAGAAATTTGCTTTAACCATACCAGAAACATCAACATCATTGGGCTAAAGCACAACAAATTAGAAGAGCACAGGATAGCACCTTTGGCTTGGATAAACCAAGAGTAAGTACCAGACATTTAAAATACATTTATTACATTTTTCTCTGTTTTTAGTGAGTCAGATAATCAAATAAATATTTGTGCTTCATTGCTTTTAACTTAGAGTTGTAATTATGCTTTGATTTGTTTTCCTTCGCTAATTTTTCTAAATTTCCTTTGCCTAATTGTATAATCTAGAAGATATTCAGCTGTCAAATAGAAAGATCTTTTACCTCAAATCTGTCCCATATTAACATAAAACTCAGTATGTTTTCTGACCACCCATTCAAAAATGAACATTAATTATAAATAATACTATATACAATTATATGGTAATTTAGTATTGATACATAATTACCTCACAGGCAATTTAAAAATAATTTGATACTGTCCTAGCCTGATTTCCCATTGGATTAAAAATTAGAAAAGTAAATAAGATGAAGGGAAGACTGTGCAGCTGCATTGTCTAAATAGAATATAAGCAGAGAGAGCAATGAGAATGTAAGTAGTCAAAGATGATAGAGCTTTTGATTTTCCTGCTAAATAATTTGCCAAGCTGAGCAGGGTACCTGGCCATCACTGGCAGCTGCAGCTCTATCCCTTGATTCCTGAACTTGTAAATTCCTTAAGCTGGAATCAACCACACTGTTACTACTGACAGCATCTCTCATCCCTGGAAGTGAAGCACATGGGACTGATTAATTTACACAATTCCATTTCAAATGGGCTTCAGAACAAAGCTTAAAACTCCCTGTTAATGGGATAATGACCGAAATCCCAAGGTTATTTCAGTTCTTCAGTACTGCAGCAATCCCAAATTAGTCCGTTGGGATTCCCCTGTTCAGTCCCACTCACGTCCTCATTACTGAAGATCTCTTCCCATCAACAAAATAATTGTGCTTGATTGGTAATTCATGACTTAATTCTTTCTGTTCCCAGAGTAATTATGCACGACCATGTTCCATAAAATGCATTCTGCCCATTAACAAATTTCCCTTGGAAATTTCATTCCCTGGTAATGCCACTAAGGAGAGCCTTGTACAGAACACAGCACTGCCAGGGCAGGAGCTCAGAGGGGTTTCAGCTTTTTTTTTCTTTTCTCCTTTAATGCAGGAACTTGGAGTCAATCGATCTCTCTTATAATAAGTTATATCATGTTCCCTCCTATCTGCCAAAATCTTTACTCCATCTGGTACTTATAGGAAATCAAATTGAAAGAATTCCAGGCTATGTGTTTGGCCACATGAGGCCGGGGCTGGAGTATCTCTACCTGTCCTTTAACAAACTCACCGACGATGGCATCGACCCAGTGTCGTTTTTTGGAGCTTACCACTCCCTGAGGGAGCTCTTTCTGGATCACAATGAATTGAAGGCTGTACCCTTTGGGATTGATGAAATGAGAAAACTACGTTTTCTAAGACTGAACAATAATAAAATAAGGTACTTTCCAAGCTCTTTGTTACGTTAATTACATTAAAATAAGTAAGACATGCTTTGCTTTAGGAAGTTATTACTTTAAAGTAAATATTTGGTTAAAAAAATCTGAAGGAGGAGCTGAATCCTGAGTTTTCTTCTGCAGTATTTCTTAATATGATAAAAGTGAGTTTTCACCCTTCCTCACAGTTACTGAAAATGCTCATCACCAGCTATATCACAAGTTTTCTGTTCCTGGAGAGAGCCCAAAATGATAACAAAATAATAGGAGGAATCAGCAGCCAGAGTCACCTGGTGAGCAGGTTCCAGCAGCCCCAGCTGTGGAGCCACGTGTGCAGTCCAGGCCCTCTGTGCTGTTTTGTAAGGAATGACAAAGAGAGAATTCCCATGTGTCAGACAAAGTTTTCATTCAGCAACACGTGGAAATACTTTCCTCAGGACAACTCAGTGTATGATATAAATGAGAAAACACTGCAAGGAGAGAATGTCAAAAAGAATGGCTTTTGAAAGTCCTCAGTAAATACGTAATTGAGAAAATTTAATGTACTGATTAAGTTAACGTTTTCAAATACCTAAATAGACAGCAGGTCTAAAATAAATGTTGAAGTTAAGAGTTCTCTGGAATAATTATGACATGATTCCTCCCTCTCCTGTGTCACAGGACAGTGCCCCCAGAACGCATCTGCAGGACTCAGAGCAACCACGAGGATGAGCATAACCACAGTGAGGAGGAGAATGAAGATTCCCACTTGGAACACGTTCACCTGGAGAACAACTACATCAACACAAGGCAGCTCTCCCCACATTCATTTTCATGCATAAGATCCTATTGCAGTGTTGTTCTTAAACCACAGAAGACCAAATAAACCCCCCAATTCTGCACTGCAACCCCCAACTCTAGAAATGCAGCTAGCTTTATTCTCTCTACTTCACTTGTCTGTTTGTTTCTGATTTAAACCCTTCCTACTGCCATAAATATGATATTGTATATTATATACTGAAGTAGGGTATCAGTGTGTTTCTTCATATTGTTTCATTATAAAACCATTAAATGTAAAAATTGAAGCTTAACATTATGACATCTATTTTTATTTCTATTAACACTATTCTACTTAAACACAACAGGTCAAACTGTGCCCCCAGGCACACCTTCTATAAGATCAGATTTTAGGATTTAAGAATATAACTAGACCATCAGCCTGGTCCTGCCTTATTTGATTAACTGAATTTAAGTGGACCATCAACTGTAAAAACTGTACATAAAAATTAAAAAGTCCTTGAGCTATGAACGTTCTATGCAGGAATCAAATTTCTTAAAACACACACCAAGGATTTTGCAGTGTTAAGCTCTCTTTCATGTGAAATTTTAAGAAAAAAATTGTTTGTTTGTTTTAAAAGACCCTAAAAAGTTCCTGTATATAAACACAGATTCTGATGACCTAGAGGAATGAGCAATTGATTTCTGTCTGGATGCTTTCTTTAAAAAAACAAAGCTATTTTAATTTTTGTAAATTATTTTTGAAGTCACAGCAATAGGTTCCATTCATTTGTACCATAGTTAGTTTGTTAGATTTTATACTGTACAAGATGTGTAGTCTTAAAATAAATTTAAGCAAAACACCACATATTGCTGCAAGTATTTTCATTCAAGTAGAGTTCTCTTCTCAAACATTCTGACTCATAAGACCCACAAGAAATTCTCCACTGGATTTCCAGGGGATAACACCACTAAAATACAGATAAATCAAGATTTGTCATGACCACGAATGTATTTTTTATCCAAGATGTGCTTTTTCACTATTAAGATACCATAAAAGTGACTTTTATGCAAGTAATTTGACTAAGATTATTCCTTTGGGAGTTTAATACGATGGGTATCAAGCTTGCCTGACATTGCACTGTAGAAGTTTGATACAGTTTAACATGTGGCCAGAGTGTTATGAGCCACGTGTAAATGCATCAATCTCTGCAGATTGGCTTAAAATAATTTGAGTGAGACTGCTGTTCAGAGGTGTTTTTGTAAAGCAAAAGGTTTAACAAATGAAAAATAACAAATGTTACAGAAAACAACAGAAAAGCCGCCTACAGGTGTCCGAGAAACCTCTGACACCCTGCTAAAAACACTCCAAAAAGCCCTTTACTTCCTTTGTGCTCCTTCCTAAATACTTAATTTTTTAGGAGAGACAATTTGGCTTGCTGCCAATAGGAAGAGGTTCAGGATTTGAAGAACAGTGACAAGGTCCAACAGGCTCTACTCTCTTGGCCCTGAGCCAATTACAATAAGAAGAGCAAACGAACTTTCTAGTTAAACTTCCTAAAATGTCTAAAGGTAAACTGAAACTTTCTTCATTACAGAGATGCCAACTCAGGGGTGGGGGATGCTTTACTACATTAGTTGTTCCTACAAGAAACCCTCAGCAATGGAAGGTGACCTAAAATAAAGTTAAAAGGCCAATGTAATGCCCCAGTAGCGAGACAGAGATTAAAGAAAAATGTTTTTGAGATGGAACACAACAGTAGCAGAGGCAGAAGACCAAGCAGGAGAAAGAAGCCAAGGAATGAAGGACATGCAACAAATGGGTGCTTGCTCATTTTAGAAATACACGGGCAATTAAACTTGCACAACATTTCTGTATGTCAGATGGAAGCAGCTCAAATCCACTCTTCAAAATTACCAATTATACTGGAAGTGGAATGGGCTTCATTATAAAACTCTCATCACTTCTAAACAGTGAGCTTGGAAGAATTTTATAAACAAAGTAAATGGGATTGTCACCATTTTACAGCTTGTGACTCTAGGACAGAATGACCTGAGAACTCTTGATCAAGAAAAACATGGGAACAATTTCAGAATCTTTGGCCACCAGGACGATAAAAATATGCAAGGACAGCTCAACACAAAACTGCTATACTTAGTTTACTCTCTACAATATAATTGAGCAAATAATTAACTTTTGCAGGCTTACATTGGAAATGAATGTAGTTTGAGAAGGCCATTGGATTGAGAATGGAATAATAATTCTGCTAAGTGTTATCAGACTCGGAAGTTGTATGAAATAGTATGTATCTATCTATATCTGTATCTACATAAAAATACTGGGAGAGTCTTCTTGGCAAGTCCCTGATGAGAATTGCTTTGAGCATGCACAGCAGTATTCCCATTTCTCCTGTTCTCTACACACAAATGCAGCTGACTTCTATTCACAGATAAATTCAAGAGTGAACTAGCTGCTAATTTCTAAGACTGAAGAGATGTCCTATCAGAATTTTTTAAATATTTCAGAGAGGAAACAACTTATAGTACAGCAAAACCCTGAATATGATGTTGTCAGTAACCCAGCCAGAGACAAATGCAAGGTAAACAGATCTGAATACAAGGTGTGAATGTTGAAACTATATGAGGGAAAGATATTTTACAGTCAATAAGAGACCAGAATAGGAGAGGTTAGGATTCAATAGCCATAGCAATTCCAGAACCACAATGCTTTGTGGCATAAGAGGATTTTTGAGGGTTTAGAACCTCTCTTAGATTTCTAAGTTCTGACTTGCATTGTTGGCTCAAGTATCCCACATCAGGATTTTGATAAGACTTGCTAAATCTCATTATAAACTGAAATGTAGCAGAAGACATCCTGTGGTTATCAGCAAATTAATACAAATGGTATAAAAGACATCATCGTTTTTACTGAGTAAATGATGATGGAACTTTGAGGATCTGCCAGAGCCAGGGACAGGCACTTGTGGTATGATAAAAACTGCAAGGTCTCCAACAAAATAATGTTGTTTCCATGGAAGCTTGGGTAGCTTTCTGAATTTGAAGGAACAATTAGAGGCAATGTTTTCTCTAAGCAAGGTAAAAGAGCTTTCTTAGGAAAAAAAAACCCAACAAAAACCACACAAAAACCTTAGAAAAATAAAGGCATAAAATACCTCCCAAAATGAGATTTTCATTATTAATGCCCATGTCTTGAGGCTATTAGAATCTCTGAGACCCCAAAAATGTTGAGTTCACACTATCTACCTTTCTCCATTTTCTATAGATTTTCATTATTAATGCCCATGTCTTGAGGCTATTAGAATCTCTGAGACCCCAAAAATGTTGAGTTCACACTACCTACCTTTCTCCATTTTCCATTTCAATTTAATAAAGATCCCTCCATGACAAAGCTACAAATCACTCAACTTTGCTGCAAAAAGGAGTTGCTGTGTGACCACTTGCTTTCTATTTGCTCATGACAAAGTGAATTTCACTCAGTTAATTCACTATTACAGCAACACTACAGAGAATAGTTGATGTAATTTCTGAATTTTGATTCTGAAATATCCATCATGCTTGCACTTACTGCAAAAACCTAAAAGAAAATAACTATCAGAATTAGAAACACAGAATGGTAACATTTCTCTACCAAAAATTTGTGCTTTTACTGAAAGAAATCACGAAATTTTAAGATCTCTCAAGTCACAGCTTTATAAATAATTACATCACAGCAAGAAAATAAACAGTTTATCATTTGTGTTGTGTGGTAATACCAGTGTTAACTGGTGGAACCTCTCCTGAGAAAACATTTTCTAATTTAAGTACTATGTTTATATTCCAATGTATACAATTTTCAGACAAGTCTACAGGCTTTCAGAAAAGTCTACAGGAAAATAATAAAATTACAAGTAAATACTACCAAAATAATTTTACACAATAACCCTGATAACTTTCTGCATGAAGTGGTTTGCAGAGAACAAGTCTGCCGACTGTGGATTGGCAGATTTCTGGTGTTCTGGAAGGTTCCTCAGGAAGCTTCAAAATCTCTTCTCAGTTGGAAGTGTAACCCTGGGGATCTGCTTTGGATTTACAGCCTCGACCAACCAACCAATGTCAAAACAACAAAGAACTTGAGGTGCCAACATCTGTTACACCTTCTACAGCACCTCTGCTCACTGAAGTCATGGATCAAGTTTGGGAAGACCAAACTTCAGGTCAAATCAATGCTCTAAGGGGTAAGAACAACACCATGACCACCTTGTAGAACATCCCAACCACAGAGGTGAAACCAACCCTTTGGAAATAGTGAATGTTTTTAAAGAGATTTCCTTTAAAGTTGGTTTTGGCTGCAGGAAGCATTTAAAGGTTTAGTGAACCATGTAACCAACTCTCATTTGGAAGAAGTCCTGCATAACAGTCTCACTGCCTTCTTGTAAAGTGAAAAAGGTACAAACATCCATGCAAAAATACTCATAACAGTATGTTGGACTTGCTCAGTGAACACACATTTCTGTTTCCTAATGAACAAAAGAGATCCCTGCTTTTATTGCAGCTTTAGTAACATGACCCCTCTCTTATAGTTAATTACCATTGGATCCCAAACTCTATTTCAAGACTTTAATTTTACTACTCTTGGCACACTGAAGATCATTTTAAATAGGGAAAAAACAGCAGACGTGAAATTAGAGCTCTGATTTAAAGATGTCAACAACTTCTGTTCAGTCTCAAGGCCCCAAAGTATTGTGGAAAAATGTTGGAACACTTTTTCCATCTAAAAGCAGCGAAGACTTCACTTAAAAACCTCTAAAATGTATTAAACAGATCTCCTTTTCCACATTAAGAAACAATCATATGATCAAAATGAATCTAGCTTTTTATTTTCCCAGTAAATTAACATCCTACTCCTAAGTTTTATACCAATTCAGGTACCAAGTAGCTATCCTCAAATGCCTGCAAGCATAATTTGAACAATTTTGTTCCAACTGCTATAATGAAATTCAATGGAAATACAGTGTTTAATGCTCCCAATAACCAGGTTATGAAGTCTCATTACAGATGCAATGTTCCTCGCTAACAGACACCCTGTTCTACATTAAAATTCCATCAGGAGAGACCCATAAAGACACAGCACTGTTCTTTCCTTTTCCCTTTAATAGATGAAGACAGAACATCATGCAGGACTCTTCATAAAACTCTTCATTCTACATGATGCAAGAGTTACTGGGTCACTAAATTACCTTTAAGAACACATTCTGCGTCATTGTGTGTCTCTGAAAGAACTTACAGAGTTGAGTGCTGCATAGAACATTTTGACCACACCAGAAACCAATTAATGATAAATTATCATCCCTTTTATGATACTGAAATATTCCAGTTAGTAAAGCAGAAGTAAACCAACAGATTCATTACCTCCATGGTGTGAACTTTTTCACAGGGTAAATGTGCTTCTCTCAACTGGATAATGTTTGATCGGTCTTAAAGGATCACAGAATATTCTGAGATGGAAGGGATCCATGGGGATCATTGATCCAACCAGTGGCCCTGCAGATACCCCAACAATCCCACCCTGTCCATCTCTGGGGGTGTTGTCCAAAAATTCCTGGAGCTCTGGCAGTCTTGAGGATGTGACCAATCCCTGGGGAGCCTGGTCACTGCCCCACCACCCACCTTCCTGATATCCAACCTAAACCTCCCCTGACACAGCTCCAGCCATTCCCTCGGGAATGGCAGAAAAAAGTTGAACTACCTCAGGGTGAATCTGGAAACCCAATGAAACATCTGTCCCAAAACCTCAGCTTTACTTTGCTTCAAGGAAACTGGAAACAAAGGAGGCCCAGAAACAGCAAAGACCTTTCTCTGTAGAAATGTCACTGTCAAAGCTGGGGAACTGGCCTAGCTGGGCTCTGACCTGGCCCAGGACAGTTCTTCTTCTGGCCTCATCCTTCCTCATCCTGCCTAACTGCTGCTGGACAGAACCCTCCACATTTCTATAAGTACTCACTGACTTTATCAGCCTGTGAACAGTTCATAAAGTTTCCCAACACACAGTCTGGTCATTGCTCTGGAGTTCCTTGGAGCAGCACACGACTGCCTCTGCTCTGCAGTCACATCTGGTAAAAATTCCCACAGTGGGGTGTTGCAGGGTAATACAGGATAATAAGGGGGAATAATAATAATAACAACAACAACAACAACAGAGCATACAAAGGGGAATCTCATTTGAACAGAGAGAGATGGGCTGAAGGCTGAGGGCAATTTCACCTCTTGCCACGGCCCAGTAGCTGAACATTGTTGTATGAGCCCACACAGCTCACACAAACCATCCCATTTCAGTCCCTCACTAAAACCAGCAGCAGAGTTTGAGCTGTACTTCCTACAGGTCTGTCCTTCACTGACGCCTCTCTGTGGGAATCCACAGGGCTACCACCAAAATCAGCTCTCCTGGTGATTAAACCCAGCAATTTTTACTTATTATTACTTGGGAGTTCTATGGGGTAATAAGGTTTATCTGGGACATTGACTTCAAAGCTCTGTATTCAGAAACTGCAATTTTTTCAGCTTGGGAACTGTTGCATTACAACTAATTTGAAGACCACATTAATGTCAAGAAGAAAGAACAATGTCTCTTCCCCAGACTGCAGCTTCCTTCATAAACATTTCTTTCTTTTCTACAATATCATAAATTATGCAAAACTATTCTGGCTATTAGGAGCAAAGCACTTGGGGGAAATTATTATTTATGATAAGTATCATTTATTATAAGGTCCAGCAACTGTTAGACTGGACTCAAAAAATCACCTGGTGTTTGGGAGGTACAGAGGCTGTGCTATTCACTTTCCCCATAAAGGCCAGAGATATTCCTGCCCAGGGCTTCATGTCCATTCCATGGCTTTGCCAGCCACAGGGACACAAACATTCTGAACAAACACTCAAGAGTTGAGAGAATCCCCCCAAACAATATTCTTCCAGTCTGGTTGAGCCATCCTAGCTCCATTCAATAAATAGCCTTTTCCCCAAGGGTTGAAGTAAATTAAAGCATTTAGAGTTGGATTATTTAAAAGATTTATCTTAAAAACCGTTTACCTTGTAATTTCTTCTCTAACAGTCTGTTATGTAAGAAACTTCCTACAGCGACTGAGTAAACAAATGCTGTAGTTTGGTAGAATTTCCATTTGTTTGGTGTTTAATTCTTTGTACAGGATGCAGATTTCCACACAGTTATTGAATGCAAACTTCTGATTAATTCCTTCTGTTTTAGGCTGTTATTTATATTAATGTATCTTTGATAAAGTGAGTTATTCAGACCAGCTCATAACACACTGTTTTCTACAAAGTACTTTGAAACAGTTCTGTTAATTCAGTGAAAAGAATTTTCATTCCAAGTGTACAGTATTATGAATATATACACAGAAATCTGTAGGTGTTTCGTGCAATATTACTGAAAAAAAAAATCTATGTTTTTCTGTGGGAATTCTTCATATGATAGTAATGCATAAAAGCTGACTTATTTTTTCCACAAGACAGATACTTTTCTCAAAGGAATAATACTGAACACAGCTGTGGAAATACTAGATCTTCAACAACACTATCAACAAAGACAAGAATCTTCTAAGTGAGTTATGTAATGGTATTTTTAAAGGATTAAAATTAGGAAAAAGGATTAAAATGTACTTATTTTTTTCACAGCAATTTCTCCAACCCCCTGAAAGTTGGCTACACCATTACCTTACATTGTCTCGCCTCACAAATTCTGTTCCTTACAAACTGACAGAGAATGACAGCCCTTGGGAACATTTTGTGGTTCTCAACCCCTTTTCACAGATAGTTCTGTATAAACATCCATCTATGGCTTCCCTCTAATGCAGGATGGTTCTGGACTTACTCAGGTTATTCACTACAAGTCTTCCAGGGAAAACTCTTTCTTCTCTTTTTTTTCCAGCTCACTTTGGCTCTCATCACAGAGAGCTCAGGAAGCAAGGCTTTTCCTCTTTAAATTAAACCAATTACTTTTTGGGTCTATATGAAACATTTAAATCCACTTCACTTTGTTGCACATTTCCATGGCTGAACTATAAATGTTTCATGAAGTATTTCCTTCTGTTTTGAACCTGCCACCCACTGATTTCTTTAGTGTTGGTCTAGTTTTAGCATTGGAAACATCAAAATAATTACACTCTTTCTTGACAACACATGGGTTCAAATTAATCTGCATTGCCTGTATTCTGTATTTATTTTGAAGGCTATTTTGAGAGCCTCTGGTAAAACCTTAAATGACAGAAACTGATTAATTTCCATTTTAGCTGAATTTAATTTCTTTCCAACCTGAGCAAAGAACATCCTCTGGTTTTATGTGAGGAGATATACACCTTATCCATTAATTGGAAAAAACAGAAATTCTAATAACCGTGAAGCAAAAGTATAGTCACAATATGAATTAAACGCTGAGAAATGCCTGTGGCAGGGAGTTGGAACTGGATGATCTTTAGGATCCTTTCAAGCCCAAACCATTCTATGATTCTATGGAATTAAGATATAATTTGCTTGTTAAACAAAATAAAAGTTATTTATTTGTAAGTTACTTTCTGAAGTCAAGGCTCCTTTGTCCTTCTGTGGTAAAACCAAATGGAAATCATCCTTTCTAGAAAAAAGTGTTCAAGAAGAAAATAATACCCTCTACTTCACAAACTGTTCTACAAAAATGATCTCCTTTTCCATACCACAAGTTAATATGCAATTATGACATATGCTTTCTTTCAATTTACATAAATATTTCCACTGAGTGGTAAAAGGAGCTTCTGTCATCCAGGGGATTTGTGTCTCTGACAAAAAGCAGTACAAATCCATCCATGGCACCAAGCTTTTTAACTAACACACTCTTGTATTTGCAAACAAATACCTTTGGAAATAGTCTATTAGGACATCTGTCTGACAACCCTTCTCTGCTAGTTTCTACATGGTCTTTTGGCTTAATTTAGGAGTCTTTATCTTCCTATTTTTTAAATTTTTCATTAAAAAAATATAGTGATAGGACTTGTGATTTTCCCCTACAGCTGAAAGGGGAAAAAATGAATGCTAAAAATCAACAAAATACTTTATGGTATAGAAGTGATTAAAGCAAATTTAATTGCCTTTTTAAAAATGCCCACTGGGTCCTAATACAGATAACATAGTACCTACAATTTAAAAGTAGCATAGTAATGAGAAGGTAATACTAAAACTGTAGCAGCAGTTGTTAGCTAAAAGTACATCAGACTTTTTCAGAAGGCTCCCAATTTCTTGGGAGTACTTAGAACTAGACCCAACCCTGCATGACAGATTTACTGCTTTTATGTTGATGAGAAACAAATGAAGCCCTCCCAGAAAATTCCCACGGATAAAAACACACATCTGAACACAGGCTGAGTTAATTAATACGACAGGGAAATCACTTCTTGAATCAGAGTATACCCCCCTTATTAGTAGTAATGATACTTATGATTTGTAATGAAAGAAATGCTTTCATTCCTACTATACCAAAGTGAAAAACTGTGTTTCAAAACTTGCAAACAAATTGAGTTTGGAGACCTTCCTAGAGACCTTGTTACTTTTTCCATCTACAAAACAGATGTGCTCAAAGTACATGCAAACATTTACAGACCCAGCTTCTTCATTAGATAAAGAGCAAATTGTAGTTAATTACTATCTCAGGAATGTGATGTTTGTTCACTGCTTCCACTTTTAACAGCCAATCCCAAACTGAGTCAAAGTCAGCTTCTTTTGGGCCTTTGGATTTTTAATTAATATAAATTATTTTTGTTGATAAGTTAGGGAAAACTAATTCCAAATTAAATGATACTATCTTTTCACTCTAACATGCTTTAAATATTTTTTTGCTGGACTAGATGGGCACATTTCTTTTTTCTTAAAACTAACAACCCCCTGGATCTTAATGACAGTCACCACTTTAAGTGTTGCCTTTATGTTCTGAATAACAGGAATCTACCCAAAGGCTGTCTAAGACATGAACTCATTTACATTCCATATTATTCATCCTCTTTGGTAAAACAAAAGGGGAAAGGGGGGAAATTCAGCATTTGTAGGTGATCAAGATTTGGGTTTTTGTTTTGTTTTTTTTAAGGCATTGTTGAACTTTGGCAGAGTAAATGCTTGATACTCTATGAGGAAATGTTGTTCCAGCTTGTATTCTGGAACAGAAAATTTTCCTTTAGAACTTATTGTTGGAGTGATTCAGTAGTTTGGCTCTGGTTGCAGAGTTTTTGGTTTTAACTACTGTTTGATTTTCCATGAAAGAATGTCTGGTGTTTCCAATGTTTCTAAGGCAGATAAATACCTATATTCCACAAAAAAATGCCATGTCACATTATCCAAACCTGTGAGCAGCATCACAAGCACGACTGACAATTGACATGTACAGACACCAAAATTAATTTCAAGACCTTCAATGATCAGGCAAAGCAGTTTCCTGATCCAGTTTCGTGCACAAACCTTTTCACAGGACTAAGGAGAAGAGCATCAAACTGGGAATAAGCCAGGTGGGAGCTTCTGAAATTGGCATTCCCACAGTGAGGAAATCGTATTAATCTGTAGCCGGAGATAGAACAAAGTTAAGTGATGCTCCAGAGGCAACAGAAACTGTCTGCAAGGATGAAAAACCCTTCAGGTGATGTTTTGCCTCTCCAGTCATTTCAGGTCACCACATCCTTGCATCCACAAAAGCCATGATGAGTCTGACAATCCCATGGATGTTTGGGCATGTACACTTGACTTTATGGCTCTTTTTGTACACAATCTCTCAATATTTCAAATTCTGACCCGCCCTGCAATATTGCTGTGTTGCTAACAAACATCAGGGACTGAGGACTTTGACTGCAAAGGAAACTGTATTTTGATGTAATTTTAAAGTCAGCTGCCAAAAAAACATGCTAAAAACTATTAACAAGCAAAAGCTGATTCATGCACGATGATTAAAAAAAGATTTTTAATATATTTATATATAGATATTGAAGAATCAAACTGAACTACAAGAAGCTGAAGGGCAGATTTTGTATACTCAGCTGGCTAAATGGTGTAGTCCAGCCTGAGAGGAGCCAAAATTTAGCTAAAACCAAAATATGTGACCACACCACACATGGACGGGTTGTGAGCACGAAAAGAATATGTCATGTTATTAAAATGTGATGGGCAGGCTCCAAGGCAGCTTTGTGCAGTTGATGTTAGATTCATCACATTATGTAAACCACATTTATAAACAGTGCTAGAAAATGAAAAAGTACTTAGTTTGCTTTAGAATAACAAATGTATACAAGACTGACTTAAACCAGAGATTGCAATGGAAGCATCAGCCACATATGGCAGTGTATGTTGGCTCTCTGACACATCAGACAGTCTCTCAGACAAGTAATACAAAATACAGTCATTTTCAAGATTGAAATTTAAGGAAGCAGTTCATATCACTGATAATTTCAAATATAAAACACCATCCAAATTCTTTTTCATCTGCATATTTCACCATAGTGGGACAGTATTCTGAACCACATATGTGTTGGATATACTTCTATTCTTTGCTCAAAAACAAATCTCCATTACTCATAAACGTTACATAAGTATTTTAAGGCAAGACAGAATTCTAATTTTCAACCAATTGTCTCACTGGTGGAAAGAGAAATCAGTGAAAAGTTCTGAGCAAACAGTCTGACCTTATATAACCTATTAGTTATTTAAACACATAATCTTTCTTTGGAAAATATACCAACATTTACTTGCAAAGAGAATACCATCAGACTACTATTTGAGAGTATCTCTCTTCATTAAGCCCCCAACATCATGCACTAAAAACTTGAGATGTTGAAAATGTGCTGCAAGTGTTTAAAAGAACAGGCTCATAAAGCGGATTGAGAACTGCTGGTTAAGTTTTAAGTCCTGCTGTCAAGAGTAACATCTAAAGTTCAGAACCGAGTAGTCAAGAGACCTGAGGAGGTGATTTCTGGGCATTTTACCCTAGATTGCAATTATATTCACATTAAAATACTGGATCTATGTCTGGAGGTATTAAAACAGTTGCATTACAAGAACAGCACGTGAGCTATATTTGTTTTGGTCCTACTGAAACTATACACTGGACAAAAGTGATTGATAATCCACTTTAAGGTAAGAATGTTATATTTTTTCCAGATACTACCACTTTGTGTGTTGTCTTCATTATGCAATTGGCTATGACAAACTTTATACACATAGGAATGTGTGCCTACCACCAGAATCAACTAAAAAGAGAAAATAATAATAAATACCCTGAGTATTCATCCAAAATTGAGATGTTACTAAACCTCAAGAATAGTTTGCTGCAAAACCAGGGTGAGCTGAAACTGCTGATTCAACACTTTGCTACTGAACAAAGTGAAAAAAGAAACCAGTACATTTATATCACAGCCCTCAGGCCCTGCTCTCTTCTATTAAACAGCCAAGAAAATGTTGGAGGGTTTTTTAAAACAGCAATTTAATACTAATTTCCTCAAGTAAACCCATCCAAACCAAGCTATTCAAAACACAGGGGAGTGTTTGCTTAGGAAGCTTTGGTTTCTACAAGCAGGCAAGAGAATGCAGATATATGCAATTTGAGATTTCAAAAAAGCTTAAGATCATCCTTCAGATTTTTCTGTGGGAATGTGATTGCTTTTGAAACTGCAATTTTATTCCTTGGGAAAAGTGATAGGGAGACTCTTTATCATCATCCATCTGTGCTGCTGGAACTGGAACACATCAAAAGCGATGCTGCAGGTAACACAAGTCTTGTCTTTGTTGATATCACAGCACTAAAGTTTGAATTTTTGGCATAGAATCTTTTTCTTCCTTAAGAAATTAACAGTAGATAAAATAACGATTATGCAACTTGTACAGGCATTTTGCAAACAGCACATTACATGTATAATAATAAAAAAAAATCCCAAGTAAAATTTCCAGGCTTTTTTTTTGCAAAGCAAGACCAGACTTTTAACACAGAAAGGAGCTAATTAAAGAAACAGATGAAATCATATGTGCATGGAACTGGGTATAATGGATTGTAAATTTAAAGACACAAAGTGCTTCCCTGACTATGAGACTTGCTTTAGGTAAACTCTATTAATTAAACATTTTTGAAGTTTACATAAACAGAGGCCTATGAAAGGTAAACAAAGAATAACCCAGTTTCTAAATATTGTGATGTGCTCCTCAGTACAAACTTTGTAACAGGGCACATTCTCAAAGACTTGGTTTTAAATCCACAACTTTAGAATACTGCAAATATTGTCTGTGTTTCAATTAATATGTATGCTCTATTTCCCACACACAAGAGACAGAAATTAGCTATATTGATTAAATATAGCGAATATTAAATCTGACCTACAGTTTACATTCCTGAACCATTGTCCCCAGCCAGATTGCTGCCTCCTGAAAGCAGGGCTAAAATTTATACACAGCTACACAATAAAATTCTAATTTACTAACTTTAGAAAGGTTTGGCAGCCTGCAGGTCACTGCAGGCTACTGGTTTATTCTGCCACGGGCTGATGTTTTATAGTTTTATTCAAGTCACACTTTTAAAAGAATAATGGCTAGTGAAATCATAAATAAGTGGAATTCCACAGCAGGAATGACCTGAAATGGACCTCACTGTACTTCCAATGGCCTGATGTCAACTATTATTAAACTACAGGTTTTATAAAGCCGTCCACTAGACGTCTAGAGTTAAGCCAGAAGTTTTGGCTCTAATACAGGCAGTGATGAAAAACATATGAGTGGTAACAAGTCTCCTTAATATCATTCTTCAGTACTAAGATGGGCTAATCTGAAGCAGCACTTTACTCTGGTATCACCCACGGTGCCAGAAGGATCAAGAAGCTTGGAAGTGGACTTTTTCTTTATAGATGCTTTTCATTTCACAGAACTCACTCTAACTTCTTTTTTCCTTATTTTTGTTTGTAATATGAAATAACTGGACACAAGGACCTTAGGTGGATTATCCCAGTGCTTCCGGAAGAACTTCCAAACCTGCAAGGTATGTTCAGTTTAAATACCTATTCTGTATAATTAACAGCAAAGAGTTAAGGTTGTCAGTCACTATTTGCAGATTAATAATATCAGATAATTTAGAATTAGAAATGCCACTTTTTAAATAGAACATGTGAAAATTTACTTGCAGCTGAAATAGTTCTGTGTTTACTACATGTGAGCTGAAAAACAAACAGAGCCATAGTGAACTATTTAACTATCAAAGACTTGTCAGAAAAATGTTTCAACTGACCAGAAGACTTTTTCTCAGTTATAACCATCTATGAAAATCTACTCTACAATAACAGCAGCTCTTAACAGGAACAACTCAGTGTTAACTTTCTGTAATTTGGTATTCAGGTTGGTGGGGTTTTTAAAGTACATATCAGCAAAGTAATTAAAAACAACCCAGGAAAGAATGAACTGTAGATGAGCTACAACCTAAAAATGCTCATAAATCATTCCGTAATAAGAGTCAAGCAGCTCTCCATGAAAAGTAAATAGTCTGTAAACACAACTTATTTTGTAAACATTCCTCTTAATTATTTACTGCTCAACTTCAGTATTGGACTATTTCTGACAACAGACATTTCTATAGTAATCTTATTAACAAAAAACCTGCCTCCTGTTTTTCTTCAGCAATTTAAGTAAATCAATGGAGCAGATAGAGTTAAACAAACTCCTTTTATTTCTGGAATGGGACAGTGACTAATAGAACCAGAACTATTTTTAAATATAGATTTCAAAACAGTTATGGTCTTGCCTTTCTTTGGACAAAATCTGTGCACAGAGCAATGATTTGTGTTAATGGACACAGGGACTTTTCTTTGCCTCTGCAAAGAAGAAGGGTCATTTAAACATTTCCTTTTCAGAAACAATGCCATGGGAAATTTGCCTCTGTACACCAGTAACAGAAGAGATTTCTAAATATAATTTAGAGTCTTTTTAAGACTTAAAAACTTCATGTATTAGGTCCTTTAGTATCATAACTGATAAGGCATCAAAGTCCACGTTGCTGGACTGGTTTGCAGCTGCCAAGCAATTCAGTTATTTGTTGTTGGGTCTCTATGCACTCATCCCATGCTAACAACACAACTTCTGTTCTCACTGAAAGGGACTTTCTTCCCATAACTCATGTTCAGAATTTTCACATCACAGAAATATGGGAATTTGCCACATAAAATCTTAGGGGTTTTAATCATATTAAATTATACTGTGACATCATCTGTATTTAATAATTTACAAATTATAACTAATAGCATAAAAAGTGCCTGTGTTCCATGTGTTGTTTGGCAATATGAGTTTGGGTATAGATGACCATATTAGTGAGGATAAGTGTGTCCCAAACAACCAGTGCAGTGATTTTTGGACAGTTACACACCTCAGGAAAGCACCTTAGAGCATCTCTCCACTCCAAGTGCACTCTTCACCTTGTCACCTC
This sequence comes from Illadopsis cleaveri, assembly GCA_013399915.1. Classification (NCBI taxonomy): domain Eukaryota; kingdom Metazoa; phylum Chordata; class Aves; order Passeriformes; family Timaliidae; genus Illadopsis; species Illadopsis cleaveri. Next base: position 51,260 of record VXBB01016404.1, on the reverse strand, counting down.
ACCTTGGGGTGGCTGATGTTCCAGGGAGAAGGTGCTACTCAAATGCTTTTTGTGCTGAAGGATAAGGATTGACGTAAAGAAGGTACAATGGAGCTTGAATGGAGCTTTGTCAGACCCATTCTCAATGTTCTGGTCTGTTAAAACAAGAATGGACAAAGCCAGGCTTTGTCCAAGTGACAAACAGCTGCTCAGGGGATTATTTAACAGAGCACTTCAGCCTGTCTAACAGCTTGACTATGTCAGGAATGGCTCCCCCATCGCTCCTCCTTTCTCCTCTTTCCATTTAATGTTCCAGCCCTGTCAACCAGGCTGTTCCACCCATTCTTTTGTGCTGGTTCTGGCACTCCAAGCTGACTCAGTTTCTTCACTTGAAAAGAATATAAGAGTTTTTTGTTGTTCACATTAGTTTTGTGCTGGCGTAGTGAGTTCAACAAGCTCAGTGAACAGCCTGAGAGGAAGAGCTGGTACCTGGGAGCACAGTCAGGCTCAAGTGGCAGCAGGGGACCATTAGCACAGCTGTACCTACACCTTCTGAAATAATATTTGATAAAATCTTCATGACAATATTTTCAGAAAATTAGTAGGATTTCAGATTCTAGGCTTTCTTTTAATCCTCTTATTCTTGAAGTCTAAGCATACAGAAAGTTTGTGTAAGTTCTTTAAGAAGAGCTGCAGAGTGAGAGCATTTTTACAGAGTCATATCAGCATTCACTGGGAAATTCAAAACCTCAGGCAGGAAAGAACCATCTCCACACCTTCATAAAACTCAGTTCTTTAGGATCCATTCTTTGGCATTTCTTTGACCAATGTAAACTTGGAGTCAAGCTTGATGATCATTCCTAACTACAAAGCTAATAACCATTTCCTAAGGCAAAATGGGAAGATGAAGCAAGGACTTTTTTCTTTAAAATAAAAAAAATCACAACTCAGGTTTCCTTACATAAAGGGACTTGTTTTCAAGAGATTTAACTCACAGAACATCAGTGACATTTCAACACTATTTTTCTAGAGCAACACGTGTTTTCCAAGAGTTCAAATTGGCCACTACTCCAATCACTGCCTCAATCTTTTAATACTTTGAAATCCTAATTTTTGGCTATGTGAAAGGAAATATGCAATCCATTTGCTACAGATGCAAGTGTGGGACCAGATTTTTAAGTTGTTTCATAAGAGAACTTCCTAGCACCAGACCTAAAAGAACATTTCAGGAACATAAACTTGCAGGTATCTTTTACATCCAGTGAAACTACACAGCCAGTGCCTCTCACAAATTGAAGTCAGCAGGGACTTGGAAAGTCCATGTCCCAAGACATCATCACACTTGATATCCTACATATGGAAATAGTGTCTCATCACTGGATAAATCACAGGACATTTTATTACTTAGGACCTAAACTGCCAGGGAAGAACAGAGAGCCTGAGAGCCCATGTGTGACAACCCAGCCATTAAACCACTTGTCCAAGAACAAGGAGAACTTGGAAGTCTGAAAGGCTTCCAACTCCTCATTTCCTAATTAATGGTATGACTGAAATAGTGAAGATTTTGGCCTTTTTCTGAAGCTGAAATACAAGACTGAAAAGGCCAAATAGTCCAAAGGTGCACAGCCAGAAATGAAAACAATTCTCTCCAAAAAACCCTACAGAGGTTCCACACCTTCTTCCCAGCAGCATTTATAGTCAGTCTTTCAAGGACAGACATTGTAAGGGATTGCAAGAACAACCACAGAAATCTTTCTAGGAGCATTGCAAGAGAACATTATTTTGAGCACAAAGGAAAATATATGGGAAAAATACATGTGAAGACTCTTCCAAGGGATTGTTATATCAGTAAAGGTACATGCCCTACCCGAATGGGCATGCAACTGAAATACTATGGGAAATGAAATTCAGCTATATGTTGTTTACCCACAAGATACAAAGTACTTTGTGATTCTGATTTCAGGCATACATTTGGGGGAAAGAAGTCACATTTTCTTTTTATGTTATCTGAACACCGTTAGCTTTCTTCTTTCCAAACTTCCTGAAACAGACACAGGAGCAGCAAGGTATGCAAGATACTTGCATTTAATACTGTTATGAACCCCCTCCAATAAACATCAAAATGACTTTGCACAGAAAAAAAGTGGTACAAACAAAACCTAATTTTTAATAAGCCAAGTCAAACCCCAGTACAAACCAGAGCACTCTTTTTCCTGCAGTGGAGGACCAATGACAACATGCCCACATACAGGCATTTTTCGTCTCCTAACAGATCAGCAGGCATTTAATTAGGTGATCAAACAAGAATTGACACCTGTTTAGTATTGCCTTAAAGAGGCCTATGATAGTCTAAATAGAAACCCTTTAATAAACAGGACATGCACAATAAAATTTCCTGCAGCCCCTCTTGATTTGTGGAACACATTTTTGGTTCCAAATGACTTCTGGAATTGGGCTTTGGAGGGAAACAAGGTTGAGCTGAGGGCTGAATCTACAACATTTTTTCAGAATTTGTTGCATTCTGTGGCAATTCTTTTTATCTCCATTCTCCTCTGCACCTAGTTGTGTAGGAGCAAGGGAAAAAAACCCACCAAACAGAAAAGCCCCAACTTATGTTTATTGAAAAATTCACACACAAAACTGCCAGATTTCAGCTTTTCTTCTGGCTGTAATTTAAGTCACTGATTTCCACTGACATGGATTTCTAAAATGCAAGTCCTTCTCAGAGAAAAGAGCCCTCCACAAACAGAAGTCAAGAGAGAATTTGGTTCATTCAGCCTGGAAAAGAGAAGTTTTGGGGTGATTGAACTGTGGCCTTCCAGTACCTGAAGGAGCCACAAGAAAGACAGAGAGGGACTTTTTACAAGAGCCTGGAATGACAGGATGAGGGGGAATGGCTTCACACTGGTAGGGAATAGGTTTAGATGGGATATTGGGAAGAAATCCTTCCTGGTGAGGGTGGGCAGGCCCTGGCACAGGGTGCCCAGAGCAGCTGGGGCTGCCCCTGGATCCCTGGCAGTGCCCAAGGCCAGGCTGGATGGGGCTTGGAGAAGCCTGGGACACTGGAAAGTGTCCCTGCCCATGGCAGGGGGTGGCACTGGATGGTTTTAAAGGTGCCTTCCAACCCAAACCGTTCTGGGGATTCTACAATTCAGTGAGATGTGTTTGCATGCAGAGGTGAACTTCTATCAATGGCAATAATAAACAAATGACTAGAACATGGGAAAAGCTGTTGTCAGGACTGAAAACTTCAGATTAGACTAGGAAGAGTTTAATTAAAGTGTTTAGGGAGTGGCATACCAAGTGTTTAGTAAGTATCCCACTGAGTGCATTTTATGCACTGCTCATCAAGTACTTCCCAATTTTATAAGCAATGCTCATATGCCAATATATCCCGGTAAAAATATTTTTTCATTGAGAACAAATAAAATAAATCATATTCCTAGTTCTGGTAAAGTTTACTACAAAAATTCCACTTCAAATCTTGAAGCAAATGATGATATTATCTGTAAACTAAACTAAAATACTTTGATATTACATAAATGCCTAATTAAGTTAATATTACATGTAATTTTATAGTATTAATTTATATTTAAAAGATTATATTCTTGATCCTTCACATACTAATTAAACCTCAATATTCACAACAGACTATTTTGTTCCCTATTCACTGATTCCGGTGTTTATTTTTTGTTCATTTGTTCACTTTCCAAGATTGATTATTCTGATTAAGAAGATATGAAAGAATACACACTCCTTCTCTTCTTGGCTTTGTGCTCTGCCAAATCTCTCACTGGTCCTTCATATTTTACACTCAAGAATATGATGCTCCAAGATATGGAAGACGATGACGATGATGACGATGATGACAATTCTCTATTTCCAACCACAGAACCCATTCTACCACTAATTCCTTTTGATCTGTTCCCAACATGCCCCTTTGGATGCCAGTGCTATGTGAGAGTTGTCCATTGCTCTGACCTAGGTAAGAATGAATTTGTGTGTCTGATTCTCCTTTGCAGGATTTGTCTTTTAAAGGGTGAATTTTTATGCGGGCACATAAATGGGATGCAAAGTATTCCTTCAGCTTAACTTCCACCAAAGTGAGCAAGCCTGATAACAGTTTAGCCAAAGGCAAATGTGCTCCTGTCATTGCTGCAGGTACATCCCAGTCCCTAACAGTGAATTCATTATTAATTGTGCCAATTTGAATTAGTGCTCACTGAAGTTTTCCTATGATTCAAGGCAATCAAAGGACTGTGTTCCCACCACAAGCACAGTGACAATGACATTTGTTCTCATCACAGCCCTGTCACCTTCCTAAACTTCATCCTGGACTCCTTGTGTCTTAGAAACATTGTCCATACGTAAATTGCTGGGTTTTTAAAATCTGTTGTTATTATTAAGGAATCCAAAACTTTTGCTGACAGCAGCAAACAGTGGTTATTGTATCTGGTCTACACATTTCAAACTGCTTTACATGAGTTCACACATAGGAAAAACCCCACATTAATAGACTTCATCTTTAGATAATTGCCATGTATTAATTACAGAATAACTGTTAATAAATCAGACAGCATTTAGCATTTCATGTATCAGCATTGCCACTCAAAAGAAAGTTACTGTCCCTGTTGAGTCTTTTCTGCTAATTCAGGATCTCAGATGGCCTGAACTGCAGTGGGTTTGAAACTGAACAGCAAACTGGGTAGGGGGATTAATACTACTGGTACTGATTTATGCTAATAACTTCTGGCACTGATTTATGTTAATGACTTCTAGTAGTGGTACTGAAGTGCTGGCAGTGGAGACCCTCCTTTGCCCACACCAAGAACAGATTTCTCAGCCCCACCATGACCTGAATGAACCCTTGGCAGCTGCCCCAGTGCCATGGCCAAGGCAGAGCAGAGGTCCACAGGAGCACTGAGCAGAGGCCCCTGAATCCACAGCCCTGTTCCTCAACAGGGAATTGCCGCCCTGGATCCCTGAGGGATCCTTTCTCCAGGGACTAAACAGTTGCCCTATAGGACAATCTGTGCTCTGAGGATTATTTCACAGGTGCAAAGAGTCCACAATGAGCAGTCCTGATTTAGGTTTCATGGTCAGGGGCAGAAGCAATTGCTCCCAAAATTATGCATGTGTTTGTGATATATTCTTACATCATTAGTTTTACCCACTATCAAAAATTCCCTTCTACCCTTTGCTTTATGGCTGTTCGTATTTTCTTTCCCACCATATTTATCAACAATCTTATTGTGTTTTGATATTTAGTAGTCAATTTCTTTGGACTTATATACAGCACTTAAGGTTTCTGTTTATGTCACATACTTATGTAGGTTTGACATCAATTCCTCGCAACATCCCGCCAGATACTCGTATGATTGACCTTCAAAACAACAAAATCAAAGAGGTCAAGGAAAACGATCTCCAAGGACTCACATCACTTTATGTAAGCTTGCTATTTCCCAAGTTTGAAACCTTAGTTAGCAATCTGAAATACTTAGATACTTTAAAAATACAAATGGTATTTCCTTCTCCAATAATATAGATACAAATAGTCTGATGCCTGCATATTTGAGTGCTCCCACACAGCCATAAGAACTACTTTCTACAATATCCAGAAAATGTACCATATTCATCTAACCAAAAAGATTCTCAAGATTTTTCAGTTCTTAGCATGCACAGAAATGTTCTCTACAATTTAAAGGCTGCAAGGCAAGTGATTCTTTTTATCTGCTTAGCTGGAAGATAACAGAGAGAATTTAATCTCACAGGAGAACTGCAGTGATATTTTCTGAGGGTATTTTCAAAAGAATAGAACACACAGCTAACACATACAGCACTGAAACCAAAGCTACAAATCCAACTGACCTAAACAGAAAACAGAGAAACACCAAATTACTGGAAAAGTCAGGGGCTTTACTTCTCATTTGTTACCATGCTCAATTATGCATGTAGAGACAGGCTTTGAAACAAATATCACTGGCAACTGATAAATCTAGATGTTTACAGTCCACAATAATCCCTTTTTATGATGAAAGGAAATGAGAATCTCAGAGGACTGGGAAGTAGATTAAATCTACTTTAGAATATTTGTTTCTATTGGATGTCACCCGAGATCCAGCATTCAGATCTAGTTCCACTAACAAATACTGACCATTTTAAAATTTTCACTTTAAAACCCAAATCTGTTCCATAACTTACAGGAAATTAATTACATTCTGTGCTCCATTAGAAAGACATGAGACACACAATAAACTAACATAAGGACCACTCCTAACACATTAGGAAGAAACTCTTCCCCGTGAGGGTGGGCAGGCCCTGGCACAGGGTGCCCAGAGAAGCTGTGGCTGCCCCTGGATCCCTGGAAGTGCCCAAGGCCAGGTTGGACGGGGCTTGGAGCAACCTGGGATGGTGGAAGGTGTCCCTGCCCATGGCAGGGGTGGCACTGGATGGTTTTTAAGGTCCCTGCCAACCCAAAATAATTCTGTGATTCTATAAAACAAATCTTTTCAGTCATATTTGGCTTCTGAGCAAAATCTGAAAATTTACCAGATCTAAGTGTTTATGAATGAGCTTCTTAATTATTATGGCCTAAGACTGGACAGAAAAAACAGGAACTATATAAATTCAGAGTTGGCAATGAAGCATTTCCTATTGTCTCGTGGGTGCAGAATGGTCTGAGCAGCAAGCAAAGGGTAAATGCACAAACTGTGGTTTACATTCTGTGTAAAAGATCTAAGAGCCTCTTATCTCCCAATGACTGAGAAAGCCACTGGAATCCATCAGCAATCACCACATTACAGACCAGACTCACCACTTAATTATGTGATAGCTGAGGACATGGAGCTGCTTTGCTTTTTCTCCTCGGTTCATTTATGGCAAGGCCAAACAACATTTTCACTGAGAGCAAAGTTTACTTTGTACAACTTGGCTCAGTCGTGGAGTCTGCTTAGCAAAGGCACAGATGGCAACTTGGATTAGGAAGGAGCATTTCCTGTTTATTTCCTTGAGCTAACCTGATTTTTTTCCTGGGAAAAAATAATTCTTGTTTGATTTACTTTTTTCTTTCCGCACAATTTCTGAGAGGAGATGACTCCAAGAAATAAAAAAAGGAACAGAAATGAATAGTTTAAGTATGGAAATGCAGAGATGTGATTTGACATGCAAAATCATTTCAGATAATGTGTATTTTGTTGTCTGTAGTAACTCATTACAAGTTCTTTGAAAACACATAGCAATGAGGAAAAAGCTGTCCCCAAAAGACTCGTGCACTGTACAGAACAGAGAGACTGAAATTCAAAGGAGCTGAAAATGACAAATAAAACACAAATTCACGTGTCATATACAGATACTAACACATAAGAAACTCACATTAAAAACTTTACTTATATTTTGCAGCATTATGTTGAAATAAAAGATGAGATTCTGAGTTTTGAGAATTTGTCTGCATTAAGGAACAACAGCAATGAATTATATAACCCCCATATAATCCCACAAAATAGCTAAATACAAACATATTGTTTTCCCAATTCTCATGATCCATTGGCACTTTGCCAGCTCTACCTTCTGATTAATGCTTCAGCTTTCAGGTTTCTCATGAAAAACTCACAATCAACTGAAATGCCCAAAGCATCACAAAGTGCTGAAGTTTGGTAGAATGGAAAAACAAAATATTTTAAATCCTTCATTGCTCAATTGCATATCAAATCCATGACTTCAAATTCATAGTCATAACAGTCCTGGATAAAGGAAACTTTCTATTGCTCTTTCCATCTCTCATAGGCACTGGCTTTGAACAACAATAAAATAACCAAGATCCACCCCAAAGCCTTTCAACCAACAAAGAGGCTACGACGACTGTATCTGTCCCACAACCAACTGACAGAGATTCCAACAAATCTACCCAGAACCCTGGCAGAGCTCAGAATTCATGCTAATAAGGTTAAGAAAATCCCCAAGGATATATTTAAAGGAATGAAGTCTCTACATGTTTTAGGTAAGTCTAATTAAGTAGAACAGAAAATATCTTTAGCAAAAATGGAACATATTATACATCATTTCCAGTCAAACATTTCCCCAAGGCACAGTTTCCTCTTAAAGAGATATCCATGCTGTGGGAATGCCCTCCACAACTTAGTTTCTATGTGAAGTTGCTACAAAGCTCAAGTTTTGGATAATCCTGCAAGCCGAGTAACACAGCCTCAATTCACTGAGAGCTGTGACACCCCTCAGAACACAATCAAAATTAAACATTAATAACTGCTTAGAATATCAGAAATCATAAATAAATTTAAATCAGCTCTTTATAACTTAGTCTAACCTACACAAAATTCCTATGCCATAAATGCTTTTCTTTTTCCCCCTTGGGCAGAAATGAGTGCAAATCCTCTTAACAATGATGGAATAGAGCCAGGGGCTTTTGAAGGAGTAAATATCTACCACATACGAATTGCAGAGGCAAAGTTAACTTCAGTTCCTAAAGGTAGGTATGCCTTCCCTTTTCTAGTTTACTTACACCAGGATACTCCTTAATAAAATGCTTGAACATCTGAAAGATTATTAAATTCATAAATTGTTCTGTATTCTCATTACTACCAAACCACCTCCTACCTTTTCTTTTTGAACTTAGTATCCAATTGCCCATCCTAGAAGAGTTCATGCACATACAGCACAAACACAGAAACACAGGGTCCCTCTCCCACCTTCTCCCTGTCAACACCTCCACTCCTCTCACAGAACATCCAGACACTTGTTTCAGGAGGAACAATACAAAGAAATTCATGATTTGATGTCACTTCACATCTTTCACACATCAGCCTCCCAAAAATCTTCACAGAAAAAGGATAAACTCCTCAGTGTTTGATCAGGGTCATAAAGGATGCAGAATTTCCACTTCCTTTACAGATTTGAAATTTAAGTCAAAAATTTCTAAATTTAATTTTTGATATTTCAAGTCACACTGTGCCTCCAATACGATGTTCAACATAATTTTGCTAAGTAAAACTTAAAATCAATATTTAATTAAATTCACCATAACATACTACAAAATCAAATTGCATTTTCACGTTAAAAAACCACCAATCATGTAATTTGGAGGTAAAAATAAATTAAAACACTAATTTGACAAATCACTGACCTCCACACACACAAATGTAGCATGAAGGAGTTCAGTACAACACTCCACCTGCTTTTGCTGCAGGTCAGTATGGTACTGAACCAAATTCTCATGATTTTCAACCACTCAAAAGTACTAGCCAAGAGAAAAAGGAAAGAAACAATGTAAAACGCTGTGTTCTATGCTTTAACTCACAGGGAAACTAAATGTTGGCCCCTGTATTTATTTCTGATCATTCAGATAAAGAACTTGTTTCTTATTAATTTTTTCCTGTATGCATATATATGTATGTATATGTGTCCATCTAGATATACAGAAGGATCCCTGTAGAAGAGAACACTAAAAAACCCCCAACAATAATCAAAACCAACTCACCCCAGATTACTTTAAGATCAGAAAGCTTCTGTCTGCCTATGGTAATATTTCCTAACACAAAAAACCCCCCAAACAATCTGGTATCAACTCCTGTCACGTAGCACAAAAAAACCCAACATAAAATGATTCCAATTTTGTCTTTGTTATAGAGAAATCTCCTATTAAGACCCACAGCATGAGGTCCAAAACGTGGTGTGAGATATATAAACAAACCAAACAGATTTAATGGTGAACTCGTTCACCACAAATGCAAACTCAGATTGTAGATGTTTCTCTCTGCAAATGCTACAATGGCACAAAGGTTTAAAAAAACGTAGCTTATAAAAGGTACTAAAAATGTGCAGTGGAAGGTGGGTGGCCTTCCCTCTGGATATTGTCACTCAGGCACCCGGAACTGCGAGCTGGAATGCAAACTGGAACAAAGCCCAAACAAACAAACTTTCTTCCAAGTGGAATAAAGGCAGGCTGGGGAGCAGCCGCGTCCCTTCAGATCCCAGGGCAGCGGGAGCAGCGCTGTCCCGGCCCCAGAGAGCAGCGGGAATTGCTCGAGTGCCACCTAGACAGAAGCTGGGGAAACTAAGCCCAGCAGCAGAAAACTAATTCAGGCTGGGATGAGTTTGCCTTGCCCTTGCTAAGAGGATGTTGTGGAAAAATTCGCCACCAGCAGTCTGGATCTGGAATTTTTGGAAAGGCAAGCGAAAATATTCTGGCATGGGAAGGAGATGTCAAATACCACAATTTTTCCTGGAGTACTCCAAAAGCTTTCCTCCCAGTCACATCCTAGCAGCTGTGACAGCACAACGTGCTACATCATGTAGAAAAAAATTACAGATCTTCAAAAATCTGTCCCTCGTTCCACTGGCTTTGACTACAGACTGAGATAAATGCACAAAACACAGGATTAACATCTTTGACAAAGCAACCATGAGAGTTGATATAGAGGAAGCCAGAAAAATTACCAAATTTTGGAATTCTTATATTTCTTAATTAGCATATGCCCTTCCACAGCTTAATTTTTTTAAAAGTTATTATTTTAAACCAAATTATATAGAACATTTTCTTCATTAACATACTTATATGCAATAGCGATTTCTTTGACGCAGACAACCTCCCCAAGTTACTTCATCCAATTCTAAACACAAAGGAAAGCAGCTTTTTGGAACATAACAAATGTTCCAACAAAAATAAATTGATTTAGTTTTTCTCACACTGTGCATTTTTTTCATCAGGTTTGCCCTCCAGTCTTCTGGAGCTTCACTTAGATGACAATAAGATCACAGCAATCGAACTTGAGGATTTTAATCGATACAAAGACCTTCAAAGGTAAAATTCCCAGGCTGAATCCCTTTATTTGTTAAAATGACATGCCCAGCAAGATCTCTTATTTGATACTTCTCTTGTTAATGGGAGAAAAAAGAATAAAAATTATTAGTGTTTTAGTAAGAATTGCTCTAAATAAGACCAAACTTTAAATCCCAAACACACCCCCACACCCCCACATTAGTCTTGTTATTACATATTTTGCCAACAGACTGCAACAGAAAAGTAGGGTAAGAACAAAATATAACTATCCTAAGTTCTTCTAATTCTTAAAAATGTATTCTCATATATAAAGCAGCTGGTAAAGGAAACAACTTGGTAAGTGCTTTCAAATGCAATGAGGTTTAAAGAAAAATGTGTGTTTCTGAGGAATGTATCACTGAAATAGGAGAGAAGGAAGTTCTCTCTGTAAAGCTCAATTAAGAACTCTGAAAATATGGCTGAGCAGCACTGAATTTGGTAACAGAAATTACTGAACTGCCTTTAGATACCAAATTCAGTTTCTGAAGAAATCAGGAAAGAAAGGAGAAAAAGGGGATGGCATGATGGGCAGAAAAAGAAATTCCAAATGACCTATGGCTGCAGCTTCTGAATCATCTTCAGAGCAAAGCAGGCTGAAGCCTTATAGCAAAAAATATAAGGAAAATCTGAAAACAGGAAAGAAGGTAGTCCTGCTTTGTAAAAAAACTTTGTATTTTAAAAATAAGCTATACATTAAAAACACTTTTCTAGACACGACTTGCTATTTGACTATTTATTACAACTTCTAACAGTGACTACACTTTGCAGCTGTACTGCTTGATAAAATGTTATGATTTATTTCACAAGCAGCTTGATGTTTATAATTTAAACACTTTCCTCTATAATTACAAAAGCTGCATCCAAAACTGAACAATTGCTTACATCAGATAATTGATAACAGCTGTGAGCCCATCTTCCTTAAGTGGAGTTTAAATTATGTTAGATCAGTGGTAATTTTTTCCTGTCAAAGGTAAGATTTCATCATCTTCCCCCGGTTCTTTTCTCCCCCTGTGTTTACTCCGGTGTATTTCAATCTTAAAAAAACCCCAACAACCCTAAAAAAACTCTTCAATGCTGTTGTGAATCTCAATTAGTCTTTAATTAAATGTTCCTTGTACTATTTCTAGGCTAGGCCTTGGCAATAATAAAATCAAAGAAGTGGAAAATGGAAGTTTTGCCAACATCCCAAGTATACGCGAAATCCACCTGGAAAAAAACAAGCTGAAGAAGGTTCCTCCTGGATTACCAGAACTGAAATACCTGCAGGTTATACACTGAACTTATCAGACACCTCTGGGAGTTCTGAGTTGTTTGACTTTCCCACTGTCACACTGATTAGGGCACAACCAAAAAGCATAATTAACTGACACATATATTTTGCCATGACTCTCCTAATAGGAGAGCCTGAAATCATAAAAGCTTATTAAAGAAATAAACAAAATCAAACTGTAGGAACACTTCCTAGGAAAGGGAAAAAAAGGACAACAAAATGCTACAATCAAAAAATGTTTCCAGAAAATGAGAACAAAATACTGCATCATTATAATTCTTACTACAAGAGAATATAAAATTGCATTTTACAACCAAGTTTCCCAAGAATAGAGTCCAATTATTCTAAAAACACACTGACAAAATGCCATATGACTTTCCTTTGTGGGAGAGACTGCAGCAAGAGGAAGACTTTTGTTAAAGATTTAACAGAAATTTTAAGCTCTCATTACTCTTAAGGTCTGCATGGAACTGATGTAGCAAACCTCAGTCACCTACATGCTAAGGAATATTTTTCCCATTTTCATTCCACTCCTGTGTTTTTCTGTTCCTGTTGCTGCAGGTTGTCTTCCTTCATTCCAACCACATCGCCAAACTGGGGGTGAACGATTTCTGTCCCACGGGGCGGAGGAAGAAGAAAGCTCTGTACAGCGGCATCAGCCTCTTCAACAACCCCGTCAAGTACTGGGAGGTTCAGCCTTCAACTTTCCGGTGCATTTTAGCCAGGAACAGCGTTCAACTTGGGAACTTCCTCAAGTGAGACCCAAGTTGGTTGTTTCAAAAAGCAACTTTGTCCAAATCAGTTTCACAATACTTGAAATTTGCAGGAAAACGCTGATTTTACGCTATTTAACCGTTTACAAAGTATTTGCTATTTCAGAGGTAATTAATTAGAAACAATATGTTAAGTAGGATCCATTGTATTATTTGACAATGTTCAACCTACATTTGAATAATTTAAACAAAAGTCTTTATATCTTACAGAAGGACTCTTAGAAGTGGAACTGGAAACTGTATTTGATGTTTCCTATTATAGATGTTAAATGTGTTCCTTAAATCACATAGTTTGGACGTACTCTTCCTTTCAAACAAATCCTAAAAATCATGTGGGAAGTGACTTTTTCCACAGTTAGGAAAAAGAGACCTAGCTTCTCTCCCAGAAAGCATTGTAAGAAAAGTTGCAAACCCAAAAATTACCAGACTTCAAGGGAAATTTCTAGTGCCATTCTTGATAATGAGCAAAGATGCAATAAAAAGCTACAATATTGTCACGTAGTTGTCTCTAAGCTAGAATATATCCTTACAATCTTTAAGTGAGATAAAGGCAAGTTCCATATCAAGAATAGACGAAAAGCCTTTAAAAGTTGTTGGTAATTTTTCCTTGCAACTTTAAGAGGAAAATGTCCTTCAATGTTTTGCTATTGACAAAATTGGGTGCAGTCTGAATATTAAAAGTAGGATTCAGGATTTATCATATGCTTCAAGCTTAATAGGAATGACTATTAAACTCCCTTTAGGCCAGCACAAACATTTTTCTTTTATCTATAACAACTGTAATCATGTTTTTCACTTTATTCTTTTCCTCTTTATATTTTGACATCACACGGGTTAAGGATCCCTCCTTAATGGAAGTACCTTACAATTCCGGAAAACAAGCAGCTGGAACTCGCCTGCCCTGCCCGTCCTGTGCAGGGCAGCACACAGAACTCTCAATACTGACAGTACTGTATAAAATGGATATTTTAGATATCTGTTTAGGGTATATTTGCTATTGAGATTCAAAATAAATTAAATAAACATACAGAATACCGGCGTGTGTATACTTTATTACAGGGTAGCTCAAGTCAAAATGTTCCAAGATTATAACCAAGCACCTTTGTGACTCTTCTCCAGACACTTCCTCTAGTGCTCCTTTTCTCAAGTCTACAGAGCTCACAGGTCATTTATCACTGCTGGTTTGCACAAAGTTAAAAATCCAAGACTTTGGGAAACGGCACAGACTTGTAGAAGAAAATACTACAAAGAACTCAATCAATTCCCAGTCTCTCAACCTTCCCACCACCTTCCTAAGTATGCTGTGCAAAAAGCATCATGTCTAATACCTGAGCTCTTTTCATCTGCTTGGTCTCCTGGCAGTTACTATTTTGTTAGCACCCCTCTGCTGCTGAGACATAAAACTATGTGAAGAGAGGAGTCAGAGCAGGCCAGGGGAGGTTTTTACTAAAGAACAATATTTACAAATGGAAATTCCATAACACACTTCAAAGCAGAATAAAAACAAAAGACTCAACAGAACACAAAACCTGCAATCTGCTGATGACCAAGCATCTCTCTATCCCTGGCTTCTGAAGATGTTTCTAAGGAGTGCATTTCCTAGCAAATACCAGCATTCCCTCAAGGACAGACTCCTCTGCCTTACAGTATCATAAACAACTCATAACCCCATGCAGTGTTAGTAAATACAATAGATAACAGAAAAATCATTCCATTTCTATGAATCACTGGTTTGTATGCATTCAGAAACACTCCTGCTATACTAGTTACATCATTTCAGCAATGTCAACAGCAGCAGAAAAGCTGATTCCAATTCTGTAGCTTAACTGAAAGAACAAATTCACAATGTTGTGTAGTACATTATTCTACACTAATTCACTGGTAAGGCTGAAAAGGGAACTCAACAAAGAATGCAAACAATTCCTTATCTAACTGGGGTTAATGCAGTGGACAACAGGAACTGCATCCTCGTGCTCCCTAAACCTGTGAATTCTTTACAGGTACTTGTATAGGAGTTTCACCAAATTTTAAGTCTGATATTGAAGTCCCACTACAATGGGAAAGCTTTGTAAAAATATAGTACAGTCCTAAGAGGTAGAAGACCATATAGTCTTGATGTTATCCTTCCAGAACCTTAAAAACTCTCTTGCCTTCTCAACTCTTTCCTCTGGCCATGCACTCAGAATGAGAAACTCTCTCCAGTCAGCATCCATGGATGCATAGAGCATTCACAGAAGAAACTCCAGCACTACTTTTGAAGAAACTGCCTCTACCCTCACTCTTAATAAATAATCTCCAAACGATTTTATCAACTGCTTACGTTTGTGCCATCCTCTGGGCAAATTCAGTCAGCTTAGAAGTTTAAAAATCTTCTGTGATTTAAACTACACTGACAATTTTGCATTACAGCAGGGAAGTATGAAATGGCTCATTTTAACCATTTTCTGCAGGTTTTATTTGTAGAGAAAAACAGCAATTTCCTAAATCACCTCAAACTGATAGGCTACCTGTCACTTAAGAGAAAAACATATGCTCAATGACCTCCACTATTTTCAGATATCATTCTTCAGCTGGCATTTGTGGTAACAATAATTAATAACTTCCACACCTTGCATCTTTGGCATGCTTTAACATAGACCCAGGTGGATGTGTCAGTGGCACACAAACTTTATGATATAAAATGCACCTTACACAGTTTCAGCAATGGATTCTGAACATGGACAGTAATGCAATTAACAGAATAGTAATTAACTGATGATAACACACTGATGTTCGGTGATCTTTCCACAGAACAAGGCATTTCAGTATCAGCAGATGAGAAGAAAATCTGTTTAGAAATCAACTCCACCTTTACATTCTCTACAAATGTTACAGGAAAAGGAAGAGGGAGAAAGAAAAACTTGATATAAACCCTTCAAAGAGTCTTCTCATTACTTATTCCTGGTACAAGTATCTTCGTTTCTCTAATAAAAAAAGTTAATATTTATTCCTTCTAAGATTCTCAAACTTTAAAAGGGCTTCTATCTTCTGAAAACCTGTCAGGTCCCTACACAACAGTTAACAAATTTCACCAGAGGGTGGCAGCTTGTTGCTACAAATAAAAGGAAAAGTCATTGTAAAGAATAAACGACCAAGACTGTTGGAGCACAGGAAGGGCCCAGTAAACGTCACAATCACTGATTAAGCAGAGGGGCCTGTTTGAGTACTAAAGTACTGTTTGAGTGCTGCTAAACTCTGTGTTCTATGTCCTGCTCTACACCATGAAATTACCAAGGGATGAAATAGTCTCATTCTTTCAAGACATTTGTCACAGTCTCATTTTTCTTCTCCCCGCCTCTTTTCCCAATATCAACCTGCTTAATTCAAACACAGCAATACAAAGAATATTGCAGCATTAGTAGACAAAGAGCAGCAAACTTAATAAGATACAAAAAGTTTAAAGTATATAAGATACTACTTAACCATTATTTTAACTTCCACCATCAGCTGTGGCAAGTATATGCAATGTAAATCAAAACATACCTTCAATAAAACATATTTGCTTTCATATGATCCAGGTGCTTTCTCCTGCTGCTAGACTGACTTAAAGAAGGTGAAGAAATATTTATTTTATTTCCTTTTCCCAGTATTAATAGTGTCTTCCTGCTCTGCCCAGGGTGAAACCTGCAGGAATTCAGTGTATCAGACAAACTGGCTAGAAGTGTCTTGAAGGAGAAGAGGATAGATGGACAGAGAAGCAGCACAGCTATTTGGATCTCACTGCCTGATCTTATGAACAAAGAGTTGCAAATTCCTAAAAGCACAATGAATTTTGGGCTGGATGAGAAGACAGTGAGCTGGACTGAAAATGGGCTGTAAGGCAGCTAGCACAAAGAGGCCACGTAGTGAATTCCAGCTGCAGGTCAGGAACTGCCAATGTACCCCAGGGGTCAGTGCTGGCTCCAGCTCTGTTCCCACCTTCATTATTGATCTGGATCACCCTCACAAGCTCACTGGTGACTGCTACGTGACTCTCTGGGGTTTTGCTGCTGTAGAAATGGCCAACAGGAGCTCGAGCAGTTCAGCTAAGGGAAACCTAAAATCTTCTACCTAGTGAGGGATGACCCCATGCACTGATGGCTGATGTGGAAAGCAGCTTTGCAGGAAAGGATCTGTGAGTTCTGGTGGACAAACTGAACATGAGCCAGCAATGCGTCCTTGAGGAAGGATGGCTCAGAGTATCCTGGGCTGCTTTAAGGGGATAAGGACAACTCTTCATGCCTAGTGTTCCTGTCACTAAGTTATTCCAAGAGCTAAGAAGCTCCAGAAGCCTGGATTCCTATGGATTTGAGTTGTGCAGGTGCTTCCAGCTGCTCTCTACCTCACACCTCTGTGCTGCCAAACGGGTCACTCACAGCTCTGTCCTCTCCTGCCTTCCAGCTGCTCCTAAACAGGATTTGGAACTATCCCTCCCCCAGCTGAAGGACCTCTCTGGAACACTTTCCTCTGCCCAGCTGCTATTTCTCACAAGTTAATAATAAGTAGATAAATATTTCTCTCTATCCTGTGTCAAAATTGGTTATAATTAGTAAAAAGGGTTAAAAGATACCAAGTGAAATAAGTGACAAACATAAAAGGTTCTTTTCTTTAAAAAAATCAGAAAGGGAAAGTTAGGCTATTTTAAACATAATGGAAATTTCCAAAATGTTCATGAGTATCCCATCAGGAATTCCTGCACCTGCATTTCCCAAAAGTGAGTGAAATGACTCAGACCAGAGCAGTTGAAAAATGTAAACTAAGATGTGCAAGTTTTTAACTCTTCATATCTGTTTGCCAAAGCAGCAAAATATCTCAGCTACCTAAACCAGGTTGTGCATAGAAAATCTGATAGGAGTTCACTGTTAAGCAATTTTAGAATAATTTAATGTAATTTCAAAAAGCATTTACCCATGTCCTAAAAAGCAATTGCTGTTAACTCTTGAAGATACTCACTCCATATTCATTCAATTGCCAGTTAAAATGTTGCACTATTTATCCAGGAAAACTACGGTACACCGCAACAGAAAATAAACATCAATATTTTCATTTCATTTTAATCAGAATTTAAGACCAGCATGATAATAAAAGCAGTGCTAAACTAAAAATAATGAAATTGTGTTCTGAAGACTATTTTTTCTCATTTTCTATGTTTAGAATTTAACATTGCTTCTTGGGCTTGCGTTGGGACTTTTTCCCTCCTTTCTGGGGAGACTAGAGATTTGAGAACAAAGCTGCTAATAGGAAACATATGGAAAACTTCTGGAGTAAATGAAAATCTGACTCGAATTCCAAATGCCACGTATCACATAACACAGTCTAAATTATCTGCTAAGATAAATGCAAGATTTACCCTGCATACTCAATGAATCACGTGAGATGGAAGACAAGATTATGCATGAAATCTACAAAAACAAAGACTTGCACGATATTTAAGAGACTTCCAAAACTAATCAATATTTTGAAGCAAGTTGGGAGGTTTCTCAAAGCCAATGTCAGCCAGTAAAAGATTGGCTCAACAGAACGTGCTGCCGACAGACAGCCTTGCTGCAGTTTTTCATATAAAATATGAACATTCCTACCCAAGTGAACAGTCAGGCTCTGGATTTAACCACTGTGCTGCTGTGGTTGCACTGGGAACCCCACACAGCCAGGTTTTCCTATGCACAAACACTTTCCTGTCACAAATCCCTGTCCAGGGGAAATGTGACGATGATGAGATTTCTGGCACAGCAGCACTGGGGATTCAGTTTTGATTAGAATCTCACACATTTCCACAGGCAGCCAAGCCTTGTCCCAAGCTCCCTGTGCAGCAGCAGGGAATTTAACAAGCCTGGATGCACCAGAGTAACCACATATAGAAAGTCCCAGGAGAAGTGATTCTCACACCTGGTTCATTCCATGTGTGGTACCCATCACCTGCACAAAGGTTTCTATCAGATTCAGGCAGCAACACTGAAATGGACAGTTTCTCTTCACAATTACATTTGCAGGAACTATTACAGAGTTACAGTCTCTGCTAAGAATGGAAAAAATCTCGAGCTGACAGGCTGCCAGAGGATGGAAAATTTCCAGAGGGACAGAGAGGGAGCAAGTCACAGACACAAGCATGGACTTGCCTCTTAATTCTTCAGTCAGTGTTATTTCCAAAAGCTGCTTAGACATAAAGACCAATGAAAATGTTTTTGTTCCAGAAACACTCTTCACAGACCACCTGAACTCATTTGTGGAAAGGAAACTGGCCTGCCATTCTACAAGATCCTATTTGACCAAAATTTTTATCGTATTTAGGCCACCAAGAACATCCAGTCACCATTATTATCCTTCTGCCAGCTCTATCTCCTTTTATCTTCCTTCTATTCTCCAGGGCAAAACAAGCAACAGACTGAATGAGGAAGTCCCAAGTCAGTAAGAAGGGCCTAATTTTTAGCATGAAGAAATCACTTTGTAGTAACCTTGTGAGAAGATGTCCAGATTCAGGAAGTGACAGAATAATTTAGTATTCTGCAAGAATAATAAAAGCAACTGTCTATACTCATTCCTCCAGCAGCAGTATTGTGATGCAACTTAATTATTACTTGCTTAAGAAAAATTTAGTGACTAATACCTAAAAATTAATAACTTCAGGAAAGCTTACTTGGCTTTTTGGAACACATATTTTTCATTTATATTTTAAGCTAATACATTCAATTTCTATTTAAATGTTACCCTCCTGTAAATTAATATTACTGGTATCTTATATTTCCTTGGATACTAGATTTTACAAGGAAAAATACTTTTGATTTAACTCCATTTAAAAAATGACTAACAGAGAAAAAAGAAAGCCAGATACCTTTCAGAATTACAGCAAAACTAAATGTCAGTACAAAAGTAGAACATTTTACCCCCATATTCCCTGACTGCATAATGTCGTCCTTTAACAGGAACCAGTAGAACCATCATGTAATAGGATGAATTTTGTGATGAAAGAATCAGGGTACTTTTAGAAGCAATTTTCCATGCAAACAAAAATCTACCTAACCTGGGCAGTTAATGATCTCTCTGACAAACTATGCTCCTGTATAGTGGCCTCTAAATTTGAGATATTTGATATGAAGATAAAATCTGTTGTGATGCCCTACAGAGGAAAACACTTCAAACCTCACCACCATTATAATACCCAGACCCCAAAAGCACTTTCTTAACCAGCATGCCAAGAGATCCCTTGTTTTTCCTGTCAGGACCACAGTTAACAATTAGCATTTACAAGCCCACGATCTCGTATTTCAGAAAAGCAGAAACTAAGTCTGATCTAAATCCAATCTTCAATATCCTTCTTAATGCTTTCCTCTAATAGATGGAAGAAAAAAAAGGAGTTACCCTTTATAAAAGCCCTGTATCATTATTTATGATAAAGTCACAAACAAAATGAGTATTTTAAAAATAAAAAATGTTTCTTACCATAAACTAACTACAACTCTTGGTGCTGTTTTCCTTGAGCGACTTCCATTGGCGCACATATGTGTAAGGCAATATTTCATTACTCCTGTTTTAGGAATGCTTTGCCTTAGCAACACTGTGTTTTATGAATTTATACTGCTTCTAGTGCCTTGTGCTTAGGACAGAAAGGGTAATGTATGCTTCCCACTTGAACAGTTCCCTCCCAAAATCAGAATGCACAGGAACCTGAGGAGAAAATGTGAGCATGGAAAACACATCTGTCAGAAGTGCAACTGCTTCGTAAAGTCACTGTTCTGTCTTTCTAAAAAGTACCTTTCCACTCAAACACTTCACCATGGCTAAGCCCAGTATCTAGTTCAGTCATTAGCAGTTGGAAACAACTACCCCAGCCCCCATTCTGGGGCTGCTTTCACAACACACAGACTTATTTAGAAGTTTCACCATTAAGCCAAGTGTTTGGCAAAGATGTGAAGGGAGATCTGGACAGCTGTCTTGCATTAAAAGTGACATTTTTAAAGGGAGCTACTACTATCAGCTCAGTTCTGTTAAAGTTTAATCACTCACAGCACTGATTTCATGCCATCCCCTTACTAAGATCCAGTTAATATTTTTTAAGAATTGATTTTTTTAGAACAAAAATGTTACAGATGCTTATATTTTGGCTACAATCAGCTTTAGGCACTTACTCCACTCTTCACAAAGCAATAGGACAAGGCAAGAGAAGGGGTCAGAAGTGAAACAGAACAAGGACACTCTTGCCAGATTACCATGGAAGGTGTCTAATCCCCAGATCAACTTTTTCTCCTTAATGACATGAAAAGAGAAGCTGTGGCTGCCTCACCCCTGGCAGTGTCCAAGGCCAAGCTGGACAAGGGTTGAAGCAAGCTGGGATAGTGGAAGGTGTCCCTGCCCATAGCAGGGGGTGGAACTGGATGAGCCTTCACCATTCTGTGTTCTCTGAGTGCTGGTTTAAGTGTGAGCCTTGCTCAAGTCTTCACAGACTTTTAAGGATCCTTTTAAGGATCCCAGAACAGGTAATAGAAGAAACAACTCCCAGACAGAGTGACTGGATCAAAATAAGAACTCCCCAAGCTCTGCCAAGGAGGAGCTGTGACTCACAAATTATTCAAACCACAGAGAAACCCTTTTGATTTGATTAACTCCCATCAATCAAAAAACACATTTATTTTATATGTCAGGCACAAGCATCGCTTCCAAAGGAGCATTAATATTAAAGAAAATCCAAACAAAATGGAGACAAAAATGGAGAGTAACCGAAGGAAATAAAGAGTAGAGAGATCTCTTCCTCATAAGATCTCTATCTTTCCTTATAAGACAATATGCCAGGGTAGAGAATGATGTGTAACACCTGGTGTTTCTGTGAAAGCTTCCAAAGTCACAGATTCCTGGCTGCATAAGAACTGCACTGCAGGCAGTGTGGTGCCAGCATTACAAGGTTCATGCTAAGAGGAGAGGATTTATTCTCTTTAAGAAAAAAGGGATAATAAAAATTAAGAACCATTTTAAGGCTGATGTTCAGTTTCCAGACTATAGGAGAGAGCTGAGAGGCTGCCTGGTAAAATCCTCTGCACCACCAAACTGGACAGTTGCATGTGTTTGAATATTTCTAGAGCAATAGGTATTTAAGAAAAAAACCACATTCTGCAGTCATTGTAAAATCAAAGACCATTACTCTTAAACACACTCAAAAGAGTAAATAGGAAGCACTTTCCATCACGTACAAGGGGAAAATTTCTGCTAATGCAAAACATTTTCCTATTCACGATCATTCAGGAATGCTTTGGCAAATAACTCAGACAAATACTCTTTATCCTTACCTGGAAGCACCTAAAAAAGGGTATAAACATGATTTTCAGATTGGATATAAAACTGAGAACAATCTGAAGTTGCATGCACATTTTCTAATTCTTTAACCAAAACTGCAGGAAGTCCTTAGCTATAAATGAATTAAACAAGTTAATGAATAAGGTATTAATATAAATTATTAGGGTAGAATTCACATAATCTCTTTCAGAGATCTACCAGTTTAGGGCACTAAATTCAGCAGTTCTGCTCAAAATAAATGAGAAGTGCCTGCTTTGGAATAGATGCTCAGCTCCATTACCTTCCTCCCTTCCAAAACACTGTGTTCTTTTATTTACAGAGTTTATTAGTGAGTGTAAGACACACTGTGATCATTTATATAAGACACAAATCAGGCAAACTAAAGACTCTGCTGAAGTTTGAGGTCCAACTGCTAATGCTGCCTCAAGAAAATGAATATACCTGCACCAGTAAACAGTGGTTACAAAACCAGACAACTATTCCCAGAACTCCACATGGGAGGAAAAAACAGCCCAAAGTCATCTCTCTTGGAACAACCAAAGCAGGCTGTATAAAAACACAGAGTAGAACACAAAGCATATTTATTAAATAAGCTATTCAATTACTAAAAACACAAGTGTCAGCTGACAACAGACATTCTCCTCAGCAGAGATTTATAATTTCATACCATTCAGGGTATTTGAGTGTAACCAGACACTATTTGCTACAGATAATATTGCTTACATCAATTTTCAACTTGTTTTATTATTCCAGTGTAAATTGTTTATGACTTTGTTACTGTGTTATTAGCAGCACTACATGATGAGGACTGTTTAGATGCCTCTACAGTAGAAAGTAAAATCCATCTATTTAAAAAAAAAAAAGTAACCTCTCCCAACACAGTATTAAATCCTTCTAAGATTTCTAACATAGCAATATATTCAGAAAAATGTTACATCCCTCCTCTTCTGTCAGTCCTTCAAAGTCAATTATCCACTACCATTAATTGATATTGTCATACAAAAAACCTCACATATTATAAACTTGAACATGCCAGGAAACTTGATACTTTGCTTTTGCAGCACCAATTGTTCCTTGCACATGTTCATGCACAAGTGTAACCAATCATTTAATGAGATCAGAGCTTCCTAATGTATTGCTTCTGAATGCATAGATGCTTCTAGTGAATTCAGCACTAAAAATTCTGTGTATTACTGTTCATTAGAAGTTGTTACTCAAAAATTTCCTATGAGATTATATTAATTCCCATGCTACGAGGTCAATAAGCTCAACTGTTTTCAGTTGCTCAACATGTTCTTCCCAGGAGCTCTTAGCAAAACAAAGCAAAACATTGAAAACAGGCTGCACAAGATGTGGATTGCCAGAGTTTTGATCTTGTAATACCACCTACTAAATGGGAAATACCACCTACGGGTAATACCACCTACTAAATGGGAAATAAATAGGGACCACACAACAAGGTTCAGGTCAGAGGCAACAGAAAGCCCCACATTGGACACAGCTCTCTCCTCCTTTGCTTCTTTTAACAGATTAGGCCTTGTCTCACCTCTGTTGATATGACTTGATGGCCCCTTTTCCATAACCTTTAAAAACACATGTTCCCACAGGACATGCTCCTGGAATGACTTTCCATGCCAGGAAGAGCAGAACACCACCAAAATCTGTGAGGGCTCGGGCTGGAGGCTCTGCAAGAACAAGACCTTCAGCATCTCAATTTGCTGAGCTCTACACTGCAGTCAGTGAGTTTTCAGAGGAGTTCTGGCCCAGAATAAATAAATCCAGCAGCCACTAAAGTCCCAGTATTCAGTCAGCTCTGCCAAAGGCAAGCACAGGTACAAAGCACCTTGCAGATGATACATGGAGTTCACAGAGGTTGCAGGTGGCTGCTGACAGCAGTGCTGGGCTGCCAGTTGAGACCAGAAAATTGGGATGCCAAGAGCTTCTGTGCCTACAATGTAACTTTGTGGTGCAGCCCGGCCTGGATGACATTGCTGCCTACAGCTGTTTCCTACCCACAGGCTCCACCAGGAACCAAATTACAACCTCCACAGTTCCTTGTTATATTTGACTGTGCACTCCCTTTTTTACTGTGCCCTCACTCCCAGGAACAAACATCACCAATTCTTATCTAAAACACAGAACTCCTTCAAAGTTGTCAGCTGAGGATTTTTAAATTTTGAGCTTGAGGCCTTTTTTCACACTTCTGATAGCAGAGCCAGACCTTCGCCCAAGACCTTTGCAATTCTATTAAAATCACGCTTCCAACACAATCCTCAGGTCTAACTTCCCCAGCTTGGCTTCATTTGAGTTCCCTAAAGCCTCTATAAACAAAATGCACTTTTTTTTTCCCCCCCTCCCTTTATACTTCATATGGACCATTAGAAATTTCGGAGGGAAAGGAAAAAAGAACTCACCAAGAAAAACCCACCAAACACAAAGAATCCCAAGAATTTTTTACAGTAAGACAGTGAACATAAGGAAAAGGCCAAGTAATTTAAAGTAATTTATACATTATTATCGGGGCCAGTCCCATTCACCTCAAGGCCACTGGTGATCTTTTCTACCTTATCCCAAGAATATTTTGACCAAAATTTGGAAATTTTAAATGTGTTCAGTAGACCATACTCAACTAGCTAAACCCCCCAAAATTCACAAAATAATAGAGCAGCCTTTCTTGTGCCTTCAGCTCAGAAACAAAACTGAAAAAGCTGACAAGTCTTATAAGTTGAATGCAGTTAATGGTGATGGTGAAGTTCCAAAGATTTTAATTGATGAAAAGGATCCATCCAAGTTTAGCTAAAGAAAATGAAGCCAACTCAGACTTCTAGCTTGACATGCATCCCACTTCACACCACAACTGCATAAATAAAATGACCAAAAAAATCACAAATCCACATTAAAAATAATTCCTTTCAAAGCACTCTTAAAGCTGAAAAACAAAACATGCTGAAAATTCAATAGATTTTCACAGCCTTTGAAATACGAAGTCTTACATGAAGGATGCTAAATTTAATCCCCTCATTATCTGCCTTGTAAGGAAATTCCTGCCACACCACAAATGAAAATGAAGATCAAACCTCACAATTTGACCAAGATCACAAAGTATAAACTTGTCTGTCTCCAAACCAGCTCTTGCAACAAAACAGGAACTGAGTGTTAATATGTTCCACGGCCAGAGCTGCATCAGCCTCTGCAGCTCAATATGCTTCAAATCAAGAGCTTCACCACAATTTTTCAAAGGACAGATTTTCTGTCCTGCCACCATAGATTTTTAAATTCACCATAAGATTTTAGATCTCCTAAGAGCTTATACAACTTTGGGACACAATCTATAGTAGAAAACAATAGAAAAAATATCAGGTATGAAATTGGAATTCTAGTTTTTATCTTCAGATAAAATAGTTTTATGTATGTTTTACTTACAATTGTTACTAGAACAAAGCTTTCAAAAATATGTTCCATGTTCTTTGTGCTAAAAAATACCCAAACTTTGGAGCAGCCAGTAACATTTTACTAACTGGTCATAACAAGCTTGGTGGGGCTTTTTTCATCTCTCACTGTATATGTATTCTATTAATTATTAAAGAAAATAATTACTGGTTTTGACTTGGTGGTACAATGAAGCTATTCAACTATTTGTGGCACCAATAATCAAGGATTATGGAGTTTTAATTTCTCTCTTGCAGCCTCTCCCTTGTATACTGCATTCCCTACATAAATACATGACTGCTTTAGTTTATTTCCAGTATTGCCAACTCCTACAATATCACTTTGGTCATGACTTCTGGCGCTTTTCTTTGTACTCTGAATGTTAGAATTATGTATGATTTATCTTCTTAAACATATTCTTGTCCTCAATATTAGAGAAGAAACTTGAAAAGGTTGAGCAAATCATCTGCTTCATGAAGCTCAAAGACAAAACAAGTAAACTTACTACAGCATTTACAAAAAAATTATGATTTTCTAAGGCACTTTTTAAGAAGCATTTTTAAGAACCAGATTCTTCCTTGTGAACAGATTTTGAAATAAAGTAATTCTTTTACCA
The DNA here is from genome assembly GCA_013399915.1 of Illadopsis cleaveri. NCBI lineage: Eukaryota > Metazoa > Chordata > Aves > Passeriformes > Timaliidae > Illadopsis > Illadopsis cleaveri. Next base: position 25,062 of record VXBB01016404.1, on the reverse strand, counting down.
AGCCAAAAGCACAGTTAAATGCTTTGGATAAATCATACACTTAAATCACTTCACACACACACACACAAAAAAAAATTGTCCATTTTCTCCATTTTTTGCACATATCACAGGTATTTAAGTATCACATAGCATTAAAGGCAGATAACTATACCTTCTTTTTTTAAATTCCTCTTAAAATCTAAGATAAATATTTTTCTTGAGTAAAATGGTTTATGTTTCATGTCATACCCTCCTCACAAGATTCATGCTTTCTCCATACAACTTAGAAAAAAAAAAGATGTTGGAAAGTTACTGTGAATGCTGAACTTTAACATCACCACACTGACAGCACTGTATAGAACAGATCCTTTGCAGGAAGGACACAGACATTGTGGGGGAAAAAATAAGGAAGATGTTTACAGGAGCTTATTTGCAGCACATGCATCCCCTTGATTTTGGTAAGGTTAATTTTTTTACTGTTTCTTAACTTCATCCTCAGAGGACAAACCCTTTGCACAACTGAATCACTGCAGCTGAACCCACACTATGAACTAATAACCTCTGTAATCATTTGTGAAGTCTTATTCTCTTTTTTTTTTAAAATGGGAGTTGGTAACTGAAAGAATCCTGCCAATTATATTGAACAAAAGGAGAAATTGCTTCACAGCCTTACGACACAGCATCTACAGCAAGTGATGATGTGGCACAAAGAAGTTTTTTTTAGATTTTACTGGCAAATCAGAAGAGGGGCCAAGGCTGTTATTTTGTGTTGCCTTCCCACAAGGCTCCTTACCACAAAATATGGCTTAGACAGACCTTTTGTTCCTTCAGCTGGGGTAGGCTATGTCTCAGCTGATTTCACCAGCACAAGAACTTGCTGCCCCCTACAACTTGAACTTCTCAGACTTCCAAAGAGTAAGTTTTCTTGGTAAGCAGGAATAAAATGAATTGTGTTATTTTTCAGTGAAGAGTGATTCATGCATGTTATATAATATTTAGCTTTCAGCGAGTGAAGTGCTTATAAATACAGTTACTGAGCTCTGACTTCATTAAGAAGGTAGAGAATCAAGCTTTTAAGATTTTCTATTGTTTTTCAAATTAGTAATTATGTGTTTTATCGTATTGTGTGCATCTATCCTGCACTTTTCCTGTTTTCCCATTACCAAGTTTCACCTGATTTGTTTTAAAGGTAGTTAAATTCTCAGAAATATTTCATGAAGAGGCGTCAGTGTCTCAGTGCTTTGAGACAACCTGCAAGCTTGGCAGTTACTATTCTACCAGTAAGATACTCAGCTACAGCCAAAGTATCAAAATGTCTCCCCAAAAGCAGCTCCTCTCTCTCTCCATAAAAGCTGTGGGAGACTTTGGTACATATTACTCCTTATTTATCATTTTATCTGACATGATGGGAGTTCTCTTGTCCACATGGCAAGTAGATGGATCCCATAAAGGCCTTATTCCTCAAAGTGAGAACATTTTCCTGAGTTGTCCCTGCTGGTTTCTAAGGACAATTGTGGCACTGAGAACAAAGATTATTACCTGGAAGTTTCGTGACATGGAGTAGAAGGGCTGAGAGAAGGTGAAGCTCAAGTTCTGGACTGGATTGTCCACGGGAGGAATCAAAAGGAAACAAAGAGCATGAAATAGGCAAGGGGGACAGACTTTTCACAAAACCAGAATGCAGTGGCAGTAGTTAGATTTTAGATAGATACCTGCAGGACTGATTGGAATATATTCTGATACACACTGCCTGAAATGTGAAACCCAGTGAATTCCTCCAGAAGCACAGAATTGCTTCTCAACCCAGCACAGTGCATTTATGCAGCTCTGGAGGGCAAGGCTGCCCTGTGTCTCTGCTAAGTGCTTAATTAGCTCACATATCCCACATGCTGCAGGGATATGGAGTCCCTGGCACGGCTAAGGACCTACCTGGAGTGGAGTTCCTGACTCCAGCCAAACCTGGTTTTAAGGTTTTCATCAGTTATGCAACTCGACTACATTAAAATGTGAAGTTAGATATGAGGTTAGGCAATGCCACATGGTGACACCCATGCACTGGCACACACAGGCTCCGTCACACAGCACAGTTACAAGGATGCATCAGAGTTTGTTACCACTTTTCTCTTAGAATTCTCTCTTTCCTGTTCAGTTCATAGGATACATCATGCATTAGGTAATCCCCACTAGGAATCATCAGAAATGACCACTTGTCTCATCTCCTTTGTTACTGATAATATTCCATAAACAAATATTGACAGAGTCCTTTGGGTACAAAACATATATGGAAAAAAAGAGAGAATAACTGCTTTTCTCTCTCTACTTCAGGATTCTTGTACTATATTGAGGCAAGTCTCTTAAATTTTTCCATGACTTCTGTGGTTTGATCTGCAATGTAACATTTTGACTCATTGCTGCTTAAATTGAACAGCTTAACATGATTCATAACTCTCATTCTGCCAAATAACAAGGCTCCTTTGACTGCATAAAGTACTTGAAAATGTTAGACCAGCTTTGAGCATCAGAAATTGGACCTGCAAAATTATTTGCTTTTCACAGGATCAGGATTTCACCTCAGAAGGGTATTTAGAAGGTAAAGTAGTTCACATCTATAAAAACCACATGATTATAGAAGCAGAAAGAGACTACAAAAAAAGCTTACCACTAAAGGTTTTATACCATGTGCAGTACACAATAGCTGAATTGCACTGGCTTTAAATAAATGATGGGAACAGAAAAATCACATTATATCATCATTAACACAGTACTAAGACGGTCATGTTTTGTGGAAACTTGAAAAACAACACAAAATGCCACAGAACATACAATTTGCAAAGCCACATAAATTTCAATTTTAGACAATATACAATATTTCCAAGTAATCTATTTCAATGTTCTCTTTATAGAAACAATCCTGTTCTGGTACCCTTCAGTACCAAGCACAGCACAGGTGAAAGACTGTTCCTTGTCTGAAGTCAGACCAGAAAACCTCTGTTTACTTCAATGACAGTAAATTTGTTTATGTTTTTTTACATTGAAGGTACAGATCAAAACTTGTGTTTCCTAGTAATGTCACAGACAGTGTTGCCAAAAAAAGGCATTATTCTACTTACCTCATTATATATTGCTGCTTCTGAAAACTTTTGTGCTATTTACTTTATAACTACCTAAAACTTAATGTTTCTTCTCATCAACAGGTCACAACATATATATTTAAACATGGGGTTTCTGAGCTACCTATTGATCCCCCACCTCCTCTGGGCTGTTTTGGTCTTTTGTCAGTATGAAGACTATGATTTTGAGGATGAATATGGTGGGGAGCCAGATCAACATCCATATTATTTTAACCCAAACACCCAAGTTGAAGTTCCTCGTTTTCCTTTTCCAGTTGAGTGTGCCAAAGAATGCTTTTGTCCACCAGCTTTTCCCTTATCCATGTACTGTGATCACCGGAAACTCAAGACAATCCCAAACATCCCCAATCACGTCCAACAACTTTATCTGCAAAACAACAACATTGAAGCTGTGCCTGCAGGACCGTTCACTAATGCTACCTTCGTAAGGGAAATTAACCTCAGCTACAACAATATTAAATTCCATATGATCGACCATGGTGTTTTTGCCAAACTTTCACACTTACTGCAACTTCATTTACAACATAATGAATTAGAAGAGTTTCCTTTCCCTCTGCCCAGCTCTCTAGAGAGACTCCTCCTTGGTTTCAATAAGATTTCCCGGTTACCTGGAAATGCACTGGAAGGATTGCCCAACATGACCATGCTTGACCTTTGCAGTAACTTACTTGATGACTCGGTATTCAAAGAAAAACCTTTTTCAAACATGAAAAATTTAACGCAGCTCAACTTAGGCAACAACAAATTAGAGACAATGCCTCCTGACCTGCCACCATCACTTCAGCATCTTTCTCTTGAAAATAACTCCATTTCTCATATTCCAGAAAACTATTTCAACAGACTTCCCCAAATCATTGCTCTGAGAATGTCCCACAATAACCTGCAGAACATTCCACACAACACTTTTAATTTACCCAATCTTCTAGAACTTCATCTTGGACATAACAAATTAAAACAAGTGTTCTATATTCCAAGAAGTTTGCAGCATTTGTACATTGAAGACAATGAAATTGAAAGTAGGTTGATGGTTAAACTTTGTAAAAGCAATAAACTTAGTGGATTTTGGCATTGGTTGTGGGAGGAGTGTAGGGAGAATATCATCCTATATTCTTTGGGATGCGATATAAACATATCCTCAGTCATTTAAGACCAATTTGAAATTAGAGAGGATTTAATTTTTGAAGCTTTCCTCTAATTCACAGCTCTTTGTAAAAGTTAATACCAGTTTTTCATGTAACAGCTAAAATTTTTTTGAAAATTGCTTCTGATTTGGAAACTGATAAAAACATACAGAGAAATGGAATTATGAAAACATTTCATTCACATAAAACAGTAATTACAAATTCCTTACAAACCTTATATTTTGCAAGCCCCCAAACTGGTACCATGGTCATTTACAAAACTGATTTAAAACATAGAGAAGGTCATATTACTGTGCACCATAAAAACGTTTTCCATTTTAAATTTCAAAATGTAAGTTTCACTTTTGCAACACGTCTAAACAATAACCACTTTCTGCATTTCAATTAATATTTTTCACTCTCTTACAGACATCAATGTTACTGTGATGTGTCCAACTCTGGACCCACTGAACATCAAGCAGTTAACCTACATGCGGGTGGACCAGAACAAGCTCACGAGCCCCATCAGCAGCTACGCCTTCTTCTGCTTCCCTCTCATCAGAACCATTTATTATGGAGAGCAGAATGTCACTGGCAGCAGGCCATCTCAGCTCAGAACACCCGTGTTTCGGCGCTTCCTGACACCAGAGGAGTTCCAAGAAGCTGAAGACAATCATGAAACGCTCAATCAAGAAACTGAAGAAGATCATGAAGCAGAAGACAGCTATTTTCAGCCTTACTATCACTGAAGTAATCATTGTTAATAAGTATATATGGAAACTTTTCATTAGTCTGGGTTATTCATAGCTATCTTAGAACAAGTGGGCAGTTTGGGATATTCAAGATGCATCTATACAGTGGAGATAGGAGTTTAAAGTAGGTAAATGTCCCATTATTGGTGTAGTAAAAAAAATACTAGGAACAAAGAGCACTCACCTGAGCATTAGATAAAGGTCTGACACATAACCTGGGTTGATGACAGGCTCACCTTTGGGTGAGCAGCTAAAGTGAAAGAAAATTGACCCGAAAAGCTTCTCTGTTCTAAAGTGATCCAATTGCAAAATGACTATAAAACAAATCAGTGTCATAATTCAATAGGAACAAGTGATGAAGGCAAAAAATCCACCCAGATTTACATCCTACTGCTGACAGCAGAAGCAGAGACGCACCAGAGAAAAGGACAAGAGATTGAGATTACAAAATACATCCCCAAAATTTCTCCACATCTCCCAGAAATACAGATATTTCTTCTTCCAATTTCTAACTGCATGAGGACATCACAAATATGGAGCTTCAAACCTTCCCCATTTTATGTTTCAAGCGTCCTGACAAGCTGTATTATAATATTCACTTCTTTGGCTGTCCTTTATCACAATCTTTCAAAGGAGATTTCAGCTTATTACTAACACAGGCAGTAAACAAGCTTTCACCAAGCTGCTGGGTTCTAGGGAAAAGCATCTGCATTAACACAACTGAACCATCAGCATTTATAATTTCCCTATGCTTCAGCCCATGTTATTTTAGAAGACACATAGAAACATAATGTAATCTTTGCATTTAGAATTATTCCTCAAATACAACAGGAACAAAGAAAAGCATTGCAGGTTTATTTAACTGTTAATTTAGACTATCCCTCTGCACAGCTCATACCAATTAACTGTATTCTGCTTCAAAGTAGAGTCAACATAGCTTTAAGTAACCTGAAGAAAGCTTTGAGCTATGCAAATTTTTGTTATATCTTATGCCTAGACACAGATCCAGATAACTACATGAAGATAGCACTATAGAGCACTTTATTGCCTTTTTTTAATCACTTCTTTATTTTTCAGCACTTTTTTCCCTGATAGAGCTTTACTAGCTGTGAGGAAAAAACCCTGTTTTCAAAAAATGCAATGTTTGCAAGTGATAGATCCATACATCACACTACCAACTTTGCATAATTTTATGTAGTCTTTTTAGTTGTCCTACACAAAGTACAATGTAATCAGATTTCTATTAGCATTGGAGAAGTTAGGCAAGTTTCATTTTTTCTCTTAGAATTTCAATTATTTTTAAGGCCCATCTTCATATTTATGGTTTCTGATGTATCAGCAGAAATATTAAGAAAATGAAAATACTTAATGACTTCTTTTTAAGAGAAAGATTTATTGTAAAGCTATGAATATAAAATATAAGAATATATATAGTCTTTAAGGACAACAGGTTGTAAGAATTTGTGGGTACAAAATTTATTCTATTATCATTAATTTGTGGATCTTCAGCCAACTAACTCAAAAAATCTGCTCCTCTCTTCTTCCTTCTTTTCTTATCTGCATTCTGAACAGATCCAGTATTCACAGCAAACTATTTTATGGTGACCCCACAAATTCACAGCGCTACAGAATTTGTTTGCTTTTTTAAAAAAAAAATTATTACCATTTATCACCCACAAACACCTCTGGGTTTCTGAACAAGGAACACATGCATGTATTCATTCCTTCATTTAAGTACTCAATATCATTTATAGACAGTATATACAAGAATTTAGATATATCTATCACTTTATTGCTTTATTAATATATACATGTAGTATATTAACCTTTGGGAACCTTTCAACTATTTCAGATTTTAAGTGAATGATGCACAAAATTCAAATCTAAAATAAGAGGCTTTTTTGAATGGCTTGCTCAGCTTTAAAAATAAAAGAACACTATCCTGCTATAGTATGAGTATTACATGTTTTATCAAAAACTTTCTGCTTTTTAAAGACATTTATGAAACAGAGCTTTAAAGTAGAAGTCAAAATATTGATGTTATATGCATTTCTCAAAGAAAACTGGAAATTATTAAAAACTTCAGAGCTGTCTTATTACACTTGACTCATTCAGGTGGAACATGAAATTTGTATTAAAAGCAGAACTATTATAACTCACTTTTTTTCCAATTAATATTATAATATCATCTGTAGCACACAGGACACTTATTCCAGAAAGGCTTTTACAGTGGACAGGGAACTAAAGACTTGGTAGCCTTAGAGAAATGAGAATTTATAATAAAGTACTGGATTAATGGATATCTAGCTGAGTGCAATTTGCTCTGGTAATACAGGGGATGCCTTCTGTAAAAGTCATGATGTTTTTGCCTTGCAAGTAACTTGGACTTCTCTGAGGGAGTCATGAAGGATGTGGAAAAGGGAGATCTTGGTCCAAACAGCCTGCAAAAATTCCTAAAGGTTTTTAAGGAAATTAAGTTGCCACAGATTAAAAGGCAAAATCACAAACAAAAATCAAATAAAATATGAGAAACAGCCTAAGAATAAATGTTCTTATTGTGGAGGGGATTCCACTGGTGGGAACTCTGCAAAGGGCCTGTGCTGGAATTTATTCCATTTAAAATGTTAGCAAGAGATAGACAAACCAGGCTGAGAAGTGAGATGCCAACAATGATTGCTAAGTGTTGCTGAAGAACGGCTGCAAAACTCCTCAGGATGCTACAACAGCCAATGGAACTCATCACTGTGAAATGAGAAGTGATGGCCATGGAAAGGATGATCTTAGTTCCACATGAAAACTAATGAAGGATGACCTCACCAACATCACTCAGGAGCAAGACTCAGGAGTGCTTCAGTAGCAATAGGTGTGTTCAGTGAAAACACTGGCTCAGCCCAGGAGTCATAAAAAGGAAAATCAAATGGAAAACAAGAGACATCAAGACACTGCCATAAATCTGTGGCATTAAATGCAGTTATTGATTCCCAAAGCCTCAGGTAGCTGGTGCAATTACATAGAGCATGACTGGAAAAGGATTAGAGGAAGGTCACCAAAGGTAAGAAATGGCTGCTGCATGAACAACATGGAATGCACCAGGGCTCAGCAAAGAAATGGCTGAGGGGGGATATGGAAGATAACCACAAAATTCTGAGTTGCATTGACAGCAAGGGTCTGGGGACTGACTGCTCCAGTACAAGGAAAGGAGCCATCAAATGATGTTCATGTGTCCCTTGTGCCTGAGGACACACTGGATGCAGCAGCAACTTCAGACACAGTGTTGAGAAAAGACAAGAACAGTAATTGTGTTCCTTGGAAGAGATCCATTAAAGAGTGCTAAACGAAACACGGTAGGTACAAAAGTGCTGAGTTGAAAATAGCTGGAGAATGGAAGAACATTTGAAGACAGGATAGAGACAAGGATCATATATGATTGTCCTATTCTCAGTCTTTCCAAAGCATCTATTTATGGGCACTGCTGGACACAGGATATTGTACATTAACCTGTATTAATATTCCACACCCACTTTCATGTTCTCACTATACTGAACCATGGTAACGTGCTGGTGCTGCTCCTCACTACTACTGCCTTGGTACAGGGTAAAACATTCTTGCTTCATGTTTGCTCTGGTACTTACTTTCAGATTATACAGTGTTTTTAAAGGAGGAAATAGCTTCATAAACTAAGAACTAAACATGCTATTCATTTCATCAGTAACAGCCAAACTTAACAATCAAATAGCTCAATAAGTTTATTTACAGCACAGTCAGAAAACAGAGAAACAATCTGGGTTTTAACTCTGCATCTCCATGAGCAATTCAGGTAAAGTGCCAGTCACAAGAAGTTATTATAAAAATCAAAAGAAAGAGAAATAACAGTAGTTTAATCCAAATGTCTATATTTCTTCCTTTAGCCCAAAAAAGCAGGAATATATTTTGCTTTTTCCTGATAAATATTTTTTATACTTTGCTTCAGTACTCTGATAATAAAAGTTACGTGGCCGAGGACAGAAGGTCCTTTATAGAAAACAGATGTTTTACAGTTCACGTTTTCTGACTTAGTTTAACATATTCACATTCCACTTTCACAATACAAATCCATTTCCTTCTTTGTTGCCCAACCTGATCATTGTGAGCTATAAGCATAGGCATTTCCTACCTGAAAAGCAGGTAAGGGGAGCATACTGTGTTTTTAAGCAAAAAAAATACACATTGAAGAGATTTCACAATCATTTTCCAGTACTGCTGCAAGAGGATGAACTATTCAGCTATAAGCCAATTTGTGTATACACTATTGCAACTTAGGGAATTCCACAAATATAAACATTTTTAATGCTTTTGACTATTTTGCCCAAAATTTATATTTTTAATAACCTAATTAATTTAAAAAGAAAATAAATAAAAGCACAATCTTGTAACTCATTGCATTAATTCATCATCTACAGAGAAAAAAAAATCAACCTTGCCCTATTCTAAAAGTACAACACAAGGAAAACAAAAAAATGTAAAGATGAGCCATGAACACAGAGAGTAAAGCAGATGCTATGAACAACACAAGGAACAGATGCCTGGAACACTGAAGTAAAATATGGATAAGGCCAACGATTCTTGGAGCCCTGACTCAAATGTCCCTGTGGACACAGTAACAGCTCTCAACAAATGCTGGTATTGTCATAAGGAAGTTATGCCAATTCTGGAAGGAATTCTAAGAAATTGTAATAAATTGCAGTAGGTTGGCTTTTGTTTCAGGATATAACTGATGTCACACAGCAAAGTTCAAGAGAACATGTGTTTGACAGAGGGGTCTGGGTAAAGAGACAGTACTGTTACACTGTTATCATTTGTATTTGTTAACCACAGTTTGATTTCTGTTTAATATTGTGCATGATTTTTGCAATGTGCTTAATTCATTTATAACACAGTAACTGATAAAAGGAGTTTTTCTTTTCCAGAAACGCAAGAAATAAAGGTAATGTCTTCAGCCTTAAAAAATTCTGATTATAAATCAGAAACATATGGAAGGATGTTCATACAATCACTAGGTCATTTTTCAGCTGTCTCCATTTTGCAGCTGGTGGCCCTAACAGTGACCTAAATTAATTTAATTCACTAAGCCTTGGAAATAGTTGCAACTTTTCATAAAAATCTGGAGCTGTTTATTTATAATAAATAATAATAGCACATCTATTTCACTTCAGGTACTTCTTTAGTGATTCTGAATCTTGAAGAATGTTCTACATTTTCTCTCTAGGATATGAAGACATTTATTTTACATTTAATACTACCTCTGAACCCTCCTCCATCCCTCAAGGATGCTGAGTTGGAATTGACTTTGTTTTACACGACAACTCTTCCATAGCAGGACCTTCAGTTCTCAAACCAGTGAAGAAACCAGGAGATGCTCCCTCCTCCCTCTGGGATACATTTAGTTCCCAGAATAAATGCAACCCCATCATCATTACTGGCATTAAACTGCCTTAAAACTGCTTTTACACCCTCTATCAGGACCTCAACAAAAAGAGAAGGGAATGAAGGAGTCTGAGAAGTTTCATATCACACATTTATGGAGCAGCAAAGACAGAAAAGTAGTTTTAGAAAGTAGAATTAATCCCACACAAACATCAAGCAGAAAAGGCCTGTGTTTTAGAAAATTAAACTTGTGTAGAGAACCATTCCAAGAAGTTCTTTCTTTTAGGTTACAAAAGGAGAAAATAATACCAGAACCATCGAGTTCAGTTCTAACATCACTTAATGCTTTTGCCCTCTTTAACAGTAAAACTCTCACGGCTTGCAGATTATTATGTACATGTTATCAGGCTGGTACAACAACTGTCTTCTCCTCTATAAAACCTTTTCTATTATAATGACTCCAATCCAGAACAGCTGGTCAGCATCATGAGGTGTTTAAATCACACTCCATACAAGAGTTACACCAAGGAACCTCCAACATGTTACCTTGCAAATAAAGCAGAAATATCACACACAAAAGAAAATGCAGCATTGTGCCCAGGTCTATAAATGCCCAGGAATCTTTAAAGGCTTTCCTAATTTGTCTTCATGTCATTTTGTCCCACACAGCTGTCTGGCCAAGAGAAGACACCGACTTTGAGTATTCTGTAGAAGTGATTCTCAGCACCCACCATAAGCACAGCTCAGCGGAGCAATAATCCATAATATTTTTTTCCAAGAACACTTATAAACAGTAAAACTCAGGAATAACAAAAGTTGCCAATATAATCCTTTAGAGACTGTGATACAAGATGAAAGCCAAGGTCTTTAAGCAGCTGCAAAATGCACTTTGTCTAAATATAGAACAAACCTGAGTGATTAAAAAGAATCTCAGCTTTGGTTTATTTCACAAGGAATATCTTCACAGCACTTTATGGGACTCTCCCTCGGGCTACCTCAGAGCCTCATTAACTCCTGCAGCCCAGAGGTAAGCCCCTGTGGTTTTTCCTCCCCATTTTTCTTTTTCCAGTGTTCTTGTTCCCATTGTGCAACCACAAGTCTTTGTCTAGGCAGTGCCAGCCCCTGGCCTGATGTAATTCCTACAGGCACCTTGGAGAAGTCATTTCCAACCTGTCTTGCACAGAGGAAAATCTACCCCCCTCTGTATTGACACATAAACTAAACACTAGATTCTTTCCCGGATGCTGAAGATTTAGTCAGCAACATGAATAGTTTGGACAGTTACCCTCATTTCTGTCTTGCTCTCCTGTGTTTTCCTACCTCTGCCACCCACACCCCTCCAGCTTCTCACTTTTTCTCTCCTAAAAGCTCTTTATTCTTCATTGTCTAACATGACAGAAGACAACCCTGGGCAACAAATTCTACACCTACTCTGTGTGCAACCCTTTTCACCTAAAGCTAAATTTTTCAGACAGAATCCAGAGACCAGAATCCAATCCTATTAATCTGGCTTGGGTTCTATCCACTACAAGAAAAGAAGTCTTGGGGTCCATTTACACCTTCAGCTACACTTTATATCCTTACAGAATTACAGGGAAATGACTACTGCTCAAATGTAAGCCACAAATCCATGCCAACAAAATTAGGAAAAATAACCTTTTTAAATGCCTAAAAGGCCAGCTGAAAATATTTTGTGGGGAAATCAGTCAGTACAAATGAAATATCATAGTGAAATCAAGAAACACAGCACAAACACATTATCAAGGCCCCCTTCAAAAACTGGAGCTCAAGGAGTTAACAACACAGCAGGCTTAGGTTTCCAGAAAAGAAACCACCTTCCCAATAAGTAGATCCGTGTAACCAGAGTACAAGCAACAGACATTTATACATCCAATTCCCAAGCACTAACAGAGCCTAGAAAGCATCCCCTGCTTGCCAGGGTATTTCCTGTGAGCTCCCCTCCTGCCAATGCATATGAACCACATATTTCATCTCACATGATTTGGATATTGTGGTTATTTCTAGGCACTCTGAGCAGGAATAAAGCAGTTGAAGGAAGCAATACTCCCCTTTCTTGTTTGCAGCTATTCATACCATCCCCATCCTTGTGCTGATCTGAGCATCTGGTACATGTTCACATAAAACTGGTTTTACCTGACATTATTTGTTGATACATTTTTTCCTTTCATGACAATGCAGACAAACTATGGGACAAGGTTACTACTTTATTTGGCACTGTAAGCTGCTCCTTGATGATATCACACCAAATAAACTACTTAACATCTCCCTCTTTGGATGTATTTGTAAGGAAGTATTCATGATCTTCTGAGAGGTGCATCTATTGCAGTGACTGCACGCATAACAATCTTTTTCTGATAAGCACACAAACGAAATCTTGTGACCCTGATAAACGAAGACCTTTCACATTTTGTGCAGAAGCTGTTCCTGAAGTTGTCTAAAAATTCAGAGCCTCTTCTCCTCTTGCAGATCAAAACAAAAAAGTGTTTCCTCGAATGAAGACTTCCTACATTCTCAAGGCCTCGTTTATCTAGTAGTTTTCCCTCATTTTTTAAAGTTTTCATATGTAAGGAAAATACAAAGCTATTCCTAAGACATTCTATAGAGCTGTGAAATCTAGGATTTCCAAAACAAATTATCATAAGACTATAACAAATATATTAATATTTTATATACTGCTTTCAGCTTCAATACTTACTAGTTTTTTTCCCTTAGAATAGCTATCCTTTGATTACATTCAAGCATTGGAAACATTTGGATGCCCCAGAGACAGAGGAAATCCTACCATGGATGTTTGGCAGAGGGGAGGCAGCAGGAAAGGGTAAGTACAAAGCAGAGCTGTGTCATTACTTCCCAGACATGCACAAAAGCAGGAGGGATACTGAGATGGTACTGACACTGCAATTTAACCACTTCCAAACTCTTGGTGTCCTTTGTTTCAGCAGAGTAGCATCCAATGGGATTCAGGGCCCAATTTCTATTACTGAGCCTCTCACCTTCACATCTCCATTTTATCATCACAGCATTATCCTAGAGCAAGCTTCAAGTCCAAACTATCACATTGTTAAATGTGCATGTGAACTGAGCTACAAACATTTTTATAAAATCCAAACAAGTTCAGAAACTGGTGGTATAAACCCAAAAATATTTCAGACAGCAACTGGCTGTAGTCACTCTGCAGATTTCCTACAGACATTTGGCTGCTAAACAAGACAGCAGATTTTAAAAGAAAACTTAACTAAAACTTCCACAGTGTATCACCAGTATTACTCTAGAGAAAAGAAAGAAAAAAGGTAAGACAATAAAAGAGAAATGTAAATCTGGATATATTCCCACTAGATTTTATTGCTACATACTTTTTAAAGACTTGAGAAAGCTACTCTATAAACTTTCAAAGTTGGTCATCTGTCTCCCATTTGTGCTGACTGCCAAAATTTCATAATGAGGAAAAGGATGGGGGAGGAAGAAATGCATCACAAATCCAGAAAACTGCTGCTCATAGTTCAGATGGAAATTCTACACCTGGACAGCATTCACTGAGTTATCTACAGACCTGAAACAGAACTTTATTCAATGCAAGTGTTATTTGTGAAACTCATTTTTCAATAAACTCTGTAGTAAGTCAATTAATGAGGCATTTAGACATTGATTGTCTAAAAATCTCAACACAAGCACAAGAAATTCCAAACAATATTTTTCCAGAACTCTTCAGACTGAAAAGTTTTCGTTTCATAGGTAGGTGAAACTTCTCTGAACATACAAAACCTGCAATAAAACATTTTACTATTCACAAAATGTGACTAATACAACAGACGTGTGTTTTGGCTCTACCTCTGTCTCAGAAAGCAGCTGCTTTGTCTCCAGGCTGAAGCATTTCACAAAATGGATAACACATGCCTTATAAGAGACCTCCAGTTTGCACAATTAATATTTCATTTACAGGAAAAGCCTTAGCAAATATAAAGAGCAAATCACCACAAAGCAGAAAGCTGCCATTTTAACAAGGAACACCAAAAGTAGGATGAGCTATACAGGCTTAGCATTTGCAAATGTTATGCAAAGTACAACCCCCTGCTCCAGGATATTACCTCTCACCCTGGGAGAGAATGCTGGCAAAGCGTTTTTACCCCATGGAAAGCACTATTCAGACTGTCAGACTTTGAGAGAGGATTCATTTCAACAATTTGGATGTAATGCATAACTTGAACCTAAAGTACATTGACAAAAGAGTAACTATAGATAAGGATATCTGATTTTTTCAGTGAAGAGCTTGGAATCTGCTAAAAAGGTAGGTAGACTTTTTTCCTAAAGGTAGATTAATTTAGAGTTTAAATAAAACTACAGTAAAGAGGAGAAAAATGCTGTGCAAAAGATTTATTTTTTTAAAATATTGCATGCTTATCTGTAATGTTTTAAAGATCATGTTTGCAGCCTCTTCCCCTTTCCTGCCTGAAAAGTGCCCAACTGTATAATAATCTGAGGGTATTAAGTTATCTTCTCTTGTTCAGTCTCACATGTAAAGTGAAAGATGAGAGGCTATTGTTATAGAGCATACTGGTTTGAAAATCCTTACTTTGACAATAAAGGATTTGAACCTCACATATTTCAATTGGTTCATCTACATATATGCCAGATACTAAATATTAACAAAATCATCTTGCTTTTAACAAAAATAACAAACTGGGAAACAAGCAAATGCAATTAAGAGAATATTTTCCTTATTAGTTGGAAAAAGTTTATTATTTCCCAGTTTCTTCACATGTTAAGAACAGGTTTTATAAAGTTAGAGTCTAATTAAAGGATCTCAAGAGTTAAAAGTTGTTCCATATTCCTTATGTGTTAGAAACTACTGCCAACAAGTCCTCTAGGCTTTAAATATTGTTTTGACGGATTGCATTTTCATTTCCAGTCCCAAAGAAAGTGTTCTCCAGAGTCCAGGCACGAGCAGCTCTTCACCAGCTCACTGAAAGCTACACACATTGTTCTGGGCAAGAATGGAGACTTTGCAGGCTACATTTTTTTTGTTTGTGTTTGTACCTTTGGTAAATCCAGCACCACCTCCACAGCAAGAATCATTCCAGTTTTATGAGTATGATACAGATGTTTCCATGGGAAGCCTGACACAAGATTATGAAATGCAATCCAAGGATATAAGAAAGGTACTTTATTTATATTTTCCTTTTAATATTTTTAACTAAAATAAGCATTATGTGAAAAAGGTGTTATGTGCATGCATGCAAGTTTTATGGAAAACTCCTAAAATAACAGGGAAACATAGAATGGGTTCAGACATAGGGAAAGCCACTCAAACTAAAATCACAAAAATATTACCCTTGCTGCAGTGTGAGTAAGCCACAGAAGGCAGGCTTGCACAAATAAGGCTAAAGCATCATTTTAACTCTGCTGTTCTTATGTGCCTGCAATCATAGGAGTTTCAAGAACAGGATATATTAACTATTAGCTTAACAGTTTGAACTATGTTGTATTAACTCAGTGAGTTTGCTTAAAAACAAGGAAGGTGATTTTTTTATTTTTTTTTACTATCAAAGTAATAATTGGAACCTCCCTTTTTATTGATCATAACCTGCCAGTATAAACCACAGCTCCTCTTTTGACTTGCCAAATGATCAAGTTTCTTGCCTCAGTTTTTCAGGGGTGGGTGGTTTGGGTTTTTACAGCTCAACAGTTCAGCAGTCCTGAACTTCTATAGAATGTCCAGTGCTGGAGGAGTCACTTACACATTAACACTTTGAGAGTGTTAATAAAGAGAATATCCCCTACATCTCTGTCCACTCTCACCAGCATCTCCACACAGAATATTTTTGTTGGGTGCTCCACATTCCTGCCACTGAATTTCAGTACAAAAGCAGAAGACACAAAGCCAGGGGAGAATTAAGTGAAGTGCCACAACCACAGCTGCCAGAGGCAGTTACAAACCTCACACCCCCATTCAGACCTAATCAGTACACACCAGTAGAGAAGGAGATGCAACATTGATCAGGGAGAAAAACCAGCAGCAATTGTCCCAACAGTAGTTTCCAAGGCAAATACCACAGATCCAAACCAAGTGGTAACAGCCCAGTATGAAAAGCTTGAGGAGGTTTTTGTTGATATTAACTGCACTTGTTACAATAACTTAGTCTGATTGGCTAGAAAAATAAAAGAGTTAAAGATAGTAAGTAAAAAATTGCAGTCTAAATATAGAAAAAATCACTTTCCTATACCTTTTTAATATTTCCCAATTCTACTTAAATTACAGCTTTCCACTGTTGACTAAAACAACCAGTTACATATTTATAGCAAAAAAATGTCTAATGTATTTTCAAGTGTGACATCTGCCACAGTAATGAAATAACATGTTTTCATAAACCCATGAAAAAGGGACTATATAAATGACTCTTAAATAATTAATTGATGACTATCCACTCAGAAGTAAGTTTTTAAAAAATTATAAACCTGTTAACTTTAACCAGATAGGCACAGCATCAGAGGACACTCATTAATAAATGCCTTGCAGAAGATTGCTGCTGCTTCAGTAAAGGAACAAGGAGTATACCTACATGGAAATGGTGCCAACAGATGTGTCACAGACAAATCAAGTCCTCCTAGCAGTGCTCTAAGCTGGAGGACTTCCGAAGGCCAAGAGTTCTGCTTAGGATAATTCTAGGAATGTAGTCAGTCATTATTTCCATCAGGTCAGTTCTCCATTGACATGTTTTCATTACAAAATAATAAATGAGTTCCTTATGTGCAACAACTACATTGACACAAGTGTCAGTGTTCCCAGTTGAAATCATGGGGTGCACAAACAGATCTTCTATTCATTTATTGCACCAATTTTACTCCCCGAATAGTCCAAGTGTTAACTGGAACTGAAATGCATGCCAAATGTTTCCTCAAGCATGCCCAGTCAAGAATATATCTTACATACAAATTTAACTCCTTACTGTGTGCTTGAACACACAGTTAGAAAAAAGACTTTTACTAAAAACATCAGAAGAAATTTATTACTATGATTATTTGAAACCACCGCCACATCAGTCTTGAATAAAATTTGAGCAATTTAAAACACAAAATCTTAATTTGCACAAGAGAACAGAACCACTCAATTAGATGCTGTCTCACATCTGGACTCACTCATTACATTGAATATAAACTACCAAACCTTTGTGTTATAAGATGAATAAATTATTTTGCAGACATTTGAAGATGGTTGGAGTATTCAGATGTAAAGTGTTAATGTGTCTGAGCAGTGAAGTGCAAGAGGCAGGTGGAATTTAAGTATGTGAGAAGGCAAATATTCCTTCAGTGCATTCCTGACATATGCAAGTAATGAACTTGTGGTTATAATCCAAACAATCTTTTGCACTGATACTCCATAGTTAGGAATTTTTATGGCCGATCAGCAAATACTTTTTAATTTTAGGAATTTAATGGTATTCTGCAAATTACCAGTTTTAATTTTTGTGACATTTCCCACTGGCAGAGATTAGGAATACATTGCATTCTGCTAAGAAGCCCCATCAAAGACTACTTTGATGGCTCAAGTAGGAGACTGTGGTAGAAATTTTCACCTGGGACAGTTGTGCCAGTAAATGTCATTAAATGTCCCTCAGGAGCCAAACCAGCTGCAGCCATACTAGTCCACTTGTTCCCATGAGCAGTCCATGCACTCAGAAGCCTCCGCTGGCACAGATACCTCAAGGTCCACGTCTTCATGTGCCTAATCAACCTGTCTTTGTGAGCTAACTCCTGCAGAAAGCCTCTGTAACATTTGCTGTTTGCTGGGGTGTAGCTGATGAGCTGACACCCCCAGCTTCTCTGCACCTAGCATAGCCAAACTGCTGCCAGAATCCTACTGAGCACCTAAAACTTCCTAAGTGAGCACCTAAAATTTCCTAAGTGAGCACCTAAAACTTCACTAGGACAAACCAAGCTAGCCCAAATCAGAGCCAGAGCCTGGAAAGGCAGATGCGGGGAAGAGCCAAGGGACAGCTGATTCATAGGCTAAAAAGGGGTCAAAATGACAGAGGCCAGCCAAGATATTTGTTTCTCAGGCTTTATGTCAAGTCTGAGTGGTTTGTTTTGCAGAACAAAAAAATTCCCACAGTAAAGTATATGCAAGCAACTAAATACCAAATAAAACACAGTATCAGAAGGAGCTTGAAAGCTCTTACCTGCACACGGCACTAGCAAATGAACCACCTGAGTGCCTGAGGAAAGGGAGAGCGGGGGGATTAAGAAAACTAAAAGGGCTTCATTTGTCAGCATTCCCAGTGTGCAAGCAGTTCTCCAACAGAGCACTTTGCTCCTGCCAGGGCCTGATCCTTAAGCATGTTTAAAGCAAAACATCTTCCACATCTCACAGTGTTCTTTTTTGCATGTGTTTCCAATAGCCAGGCACACCAAAAACATATTGGCTTCTTCTGTCCTACAAATATTCCCCACAAAAAAACCCCCTAAACCCAAACGAATGATGCAAGCCAAAAACAACTACCACAGTCAAACTGAAATCCCCTTAACTTTAATGCATACAAATCACAGTATAAGCCACTGTATCTATACTGCAAATACAGTAATAATAGGTAATTCCTCCAGTATCCAATGAAAATCTGACTACTGTTCCCTGCATCACAAGAGGCCCTTTCTGTTAGCAGCCCACACCTTAGAACAGTCTTACATGCAGATCATGGAAACAAATTACTCAATTTCAGCCAATACCTGCAAGGAATGTGTTTATAAACTAAGTTGCCCTGCAATTGAAAAGATGCAATGACTACCTTCAGGAGGAATTCTGAATAGCTTTAAATGCAAGGACATCTCAGTCATTTTACTGAGATTATTTGGGTAAAACAACAACAAAGTACAACTTATACTCACAAGAATCCTATTGAATTTTGCATTATATGCAAAATCTTGATCTTCAAAACTCTACTATTTGTAAATACCCACCACTTACATATTCCTTCCCACCATATAGACTATATTTTCTATTTCTGCTTTGTGTCTACTGTCCTTTCCTGAAGAACTTGAGTTTTCTAAGAACATTGGCAGCACCTTCCCTTCTTGCCTTTCAAAGTGAATAGTTCATGTGTAAAAGTGACAATACATCACAGTCATCCAACTTACAAGAGCATTTTAAAAATTAAGTGCTATAAGGAGGTACCTTGCAGGAAGCTCACTTTAAAAGATGTCATTTCAGATCCTTGTGATGCTCTGTGGCTTTTTGCCTGCGGTTTGTGTTTTAAAGTAACAATTGTTCTCTCACAAAGGATGGAACAAACGTTTCTCTTGACACTTCCCTAATGCTGCAAAGCGATGACAGCCAACTTGATGTCCCACCAACAAAGGACACAAGTAAGTGAACTGATATGAATATTGTGATGTGTAAGATATCCAAAAGAATATATTTTAACATACAAATCTAATGTGTAAATTATGACAAAGGCTTTAAATTAACAGAATTAATCTTTTCATTTTTGAATATATTTCATATCCCCTCTGGAAAACCTTCTAACTTCTGATGGAGCAGGCTGAAAAATTTAAAGGATCCTCAGGTAAACTCTGAATACACAAAGCACAGCTTGTAAGCATCTCCACAGACTTGCCCAGTCATATTTGCCATTGAGATGTACCCAAGTTAAATAAATTAGACAAGACAACAAGGAAAAACAAAATACATCCCCCAGTAAGTTCCACAGTTTAACCAAGTGATGATGAAATACGAAGTTCTCAAACTGATTCAACAGATTTATTTGAACAATTGGCTGTTCTCAAAGTTTACATCTGATGATCAGGTAGGTCAATGTTTAAAATACACCAGGAACATTCTTCACTTGCCAAAGCTTCCTACGGGTTCTGGGTACATTGTCCAAATTTCTCCTAACAAGTCCCAGTGCTCTCTACATATGAAAAGGACAAAGTTTCTCTGCCAAACAGAACAGTGAGAAAAAGAGACACTTATTTTGTGCCTGTGATCTAAACTTCCAAAAATAACTGATGATTCAGCAAGACCAGTGGATTGTCCATCTCCACCAAGGTGCTTATTCAAGGTTAATTATTGCCTAACAGCACCTGTCAACAAGCCCCCATCAAAAGCTGAGCAGGTCTCCAAGAACATCAGAGCTTCTAGACACACAAGCATAAAAACTATTGCCTTTCTAACAGTGACAACATTGTTTGACATTTTCCATTTCCCACACAAACACACAAAAACAAGCCACTAAATTTAAAAAAAACACCAAACCACCCAATGGTGCAGAACTCTGCAGTCTAAAAATGATGACATTCACAAAGCTAAACCTCAAAATCTTCATTCTGTTCTCTGCAGTGCTGCTGTAAGAAAAAGATTGCTGTTACATGTACTGGGTTGGCTTCCCAGCATAGACCAGCTGCTTTTGTAACTCCTCACTGGTTGTAGAAGGTTCTGTTTTGCTGTGTAGTGGCAACTACCCCACGGAATGACCCTGCTGTCTGCACTAGATTCATTCCAGGGCGGAAGCCGACCAAAACTCTCAAAATATAGAAAACACAGCACAAGACACAGCAGTGGTGATGAAACTGGATTCAAAGCCTCATTCATTATATGTATTTGAATATTGCTGGCAGAAAAGATTAGAGCAAAGCAAAAGTTACTAATACTTTACTTGTCCATGAGGAACAGGACAAGCCACAAAGGTCTCAAACTACATTATAGAAAGTTCTTCTCTCTGCTTAAAACAACACCTGTAAAAATCTCAGTATAAAACTGATAGAGATAGTCCACAGGACTCTGAGCAACCTGGTCTAGTGGAAGGTGTCCCTGTCACCCTGTGGCAGAGTATTGGAATAAGCTGACCTTTCATGGCCCCTCCAATCTAAACCATATATAATATATAAACATAACTGCTGGAGATTTTATTAAGAGGTTTAAACAAAATAGTAGCTAGTAACAACACAGGATATTGTGTGACCTACCAGAAATGCTTCCAATGCACTTACAGTACCAAATGCATGCACTGCCAGGTGTTTCTCCTTGTGGGTTTGGTTCCAAATGTGATATTTAGCATGGTCACAAACTTGTAGTTGTCACATTCACAATACTCTTAGACAGCTAAATATTTAAACTTAATTCAGGCTGATTAATAGCATTTCACATGCTCAGGTAAGAACAGAGAGTATACACAGGGAAATTACTCACAATAAAAAGAACAAAAAACCGAAAACAGTTGAAAACATTAAATCTTCTCAGAACTTGACGCAAATCGAATTTTTTAAAAACCTAACAATGGGAAATCTTAAAAGACACTACAGAAAACTATTCCGAGCAACCAAGCTTAAGTGAGTTGAGAAAGCTGTAACTGTGTGCCCAACCCCTTGCTGGCAGACCTGCCCACGTGTTTGCTGTGCGTGTGCCTGAGCGGCTCCGTGTACTGCGAGGAGATCGACATCGAGGCCGTGCCGCCCCTGCCCAAGGAAACCGCTTATCTCTACGCTCGCTTCAACAAGATCAAAAGGATCGCAGCCTCCGACTTCGCTGACATCAGTAAGTCAACTTCCCCAACTTCCATCTCTGTTGCAACCTGGAAAACGGAAAGGCAAAACGGAAAAGCATCTTGGACCTTGTAAACATCTTAATGCTCCCAAACAATCAGGCAAAGAGCAGACAGCTGGCAGAGCTATCCCTGGAGCATTTGAAAAAAAAATAATGCCTGGTCATTTAAGACTGGCTGGGATGCAGAGCTGAATTTCATTTTTAGCAATCTCACTACAGAGCATGACAACTCTATGAATATCTGAAATCATGTTATCTGTAAAACAAAAAGAAGGATCCAGAGTATTTCCCTTTTTTATTTTTTCAATTTAAGAAAAAATATAGATATTAATTTTACCCATATTTTAATAGTTTTTGCATTTGTAGATCACAATTTAGATTGCAGCCAACAGTATAACATTTAGCATATACAGCCATACACATTACCCACGCCATGTAATTATAAAGTCAATACTTACATTTTCATTTCTTTTCTGTAAAGCTACCTTGAAAAGAATTGATTTCAGTGGAAATAGGATTGAAGAAATAGAAGATGGAGCCTTTTCAAAGCTTCTGCTGTTGGAAGAACTCTCTCTTGCTGAAAATCGACTTGTAAAGCTTCCTGTTCTACCTCCCAAACTAACGACATTTAATGCAAACCAAAACAGAATCAAAAGCAGAGGTATCAAAGCAAATGCTTTCAAGGTAAAGAAAAAAGCCAATAATTTAACTAACCAAAGTAAACAAAATCAGTAACCAGACTATTCAGTCTGCCACCAAATTATTTTTCTGTATTTTCTGTAATCTAAGAAACAAATGACAATGAAGTAGCTCTCCAGCTTTTGCTTTGCTTTTAAGACACTCTGGAATATCAGTCATTTGTACACTCACTCTCTCATGTCCTCCATGCAGAAAAGAATTTTCTATAAAATCTCTCACCTGCTTGCTTTCTCTCTAACATGTAAAGAAAAAAATATTCAAAAATTGATGGCTCAAGTACAGTTCTGAGGACTACAGAAATACTATTAGACTATATATAGTACTTTATAGTGGTCTCAACTTTATAACCAACATGCTGACACTGAAATTTCCCAAACATAAAAGGTCTGTTCTATGTATTTCTTGATATAATAGAATTCAACATTCACAGCAAAAGAATGGCTTTTGTTACATCAGTTTACAGGCTATGTGATCAGAAAAAATTACTAATGTCTTGTAACAGGCATAAGTTACTTAACCTCAATACCAGCATCAGTAACCTCTCTTTCTGTTTAACAGAAGCTCACAAATTTGGCCTACCTCTACTTAGGACACAACGCACTGGAATCTGTTCCCCTGAACTTACCGGAGAGTCTGCGCATTCTTCACCTTCAGGTATTCCTAAAGGATTTCCTTATTATTCTCTTAGGAAACACCTCAGGAGTTACACACTTCAAATCAAACTTGTTCTATTTTAAAACAGTTCCTACTACAGTTTTCCACTGAAATAAAACAATTTACCATACCAACGTGTATGGCCACAACCATCCAGAAGTTCAGAAGCCACTAATTCCCATGCAAGGATTTATTATTGGTTTCTGTACATCAAGGATAGGAAATGGCAAAAGAAGCTATAATCTTTTCTCAACAATATACGTATGTATTTATTTATAAAAACGCTTTGGTTTGCAGTACAACAACATCACCACCATTACAGATGACACATTCTGCAAGTCCAACAATACGCGCTACATCCGCACGCGGATGGATGAGATAAGGATGGAGGGCAACCCCATCGTCCTGGCCAAGCACGTCAATGCCTTCTCCTGCCTGAGGATGCTGCCCGTGGGGACCTACTACTAGCGCTGCTCACGTCACTCCACGTTCCAGACCCAGGCATGGCAACAAGGGTCACTTCTTCTCTGTTTACAAATTCATATCCTCTCCCTTACTAATGCTCTTTTCCCTGCATACCCAGGACCTTCTGCTATGTTGCACCGTTCTCCTCTGAAATAACCATTTCAAACCACTTTAGTAATTACGGTACCCCTCAAGCTTTCAAAATCTTTTCTGTTAATGAAAGTGTAAAATATATACATAGGCACACACATCAACTCAACTTTTATTTCACCACATACTCTTCAGGTAAAATCACACAAAACTGCTTGTTCTCATTCTTTACCAGCACTCAGAACAATCACCACATTTTACTTTCAGATAAATGCAAAATTTTCTTTGAGCAAGCTAAAGAGGAAAAATACTTCTGAATTCCGATCCCACGCTTTTAATCTGGATTGGAATCTTTTCAGTTGACCTTCAAAGGTGTATTGGATGAAGATGCATATGAGAGAGAAAGTTATGCTTACAAATAGAACTTCTCAAAGCTTAAATTCATTAAAGTTTCCTTAAAAATTTGATTTGTGGTAAATGAGAATAACTCCTATTTAGGTTTAGTACACCAATCAACATAGCAACTGGAACTCTGCAAAGATGTTTTAGATTTCCTTCTATTATTTTGCTTTGAAAATAACATGTGTTTTATTTTTACACAATGTATTTTTAAGTGAAATATATATGTTTTGCTGAGCTGTTCTCACAAGAGCTGTTTTTGCAACACCAGCTTCCCATTTTAAAACAACAGTCTATGTACAGCATAATGGATTAAAGTATCTTAGTTATTAACTAATGATGTAGATCAAGCCTTGGTTCCACAGCTTCTCCTGGTAGGAAATGTGACAATATAGTTAAGAGCAAAGCTGAATTCATGTGTTTACCTGTAAATAACTATGATTTCATCTAGATGTTATAAATAAATGTGTTGCCTAAGTATCCAATCCAAAGGAAGAAAAAAAAACCCAAACGAAATTAAATTAAATGTAGGCAGCATACTCACTCTCCTCTTGATTAACAGGGTCTTTTGAATTCACATATATATTTAAAGCCTGGCAAATCCAATCTTCAAATGATCCGGACTCTGCCCAATATAAATTATCTTTCCGGATCATTTCCTTTGTCCATTCAAACATACAATATTGAATCATTTTCTGCTTACTTTTTCCCTTTTGGGATTCCCATGCATCCCAAAACCGTATCATCATCCCCAGCGGACTGTCCTGAGAAATGCTCCCTTCCTGAGAATGCCCTCCATGGTTCCCAGATACCCCAAA
>VXBB01016403.1:112293-123521 GCA_013399915.1 Illadopsis cleaveri | reverse complement strand
CCTGGAGTAGTGGAAGGTGTCCCTGCCCATGGCAGAGGGTTTGGAACTAGATGGTCTTTAAGGTCCCTTCCAGCCTAAGCCATTCTGTGATTCTATCTATGCTTTCAGCAAAAGCCAACCAAAGGGTTATAGTATGGATGTATTGTTTAGTAGACAATAGATGTTTCTGCAACATTTACCTAAGAACTTGATTTTGACAAAAACATATTGCTGGTATGTTTGGACTGTAGAGGTAAGCTTCCATGTTAGGGCAAGTGCAAGAGGTTTAAATTACTATCCCATCTCAGGATTCAAAATGTATATGTAAAGCTACTCAAGATATGACACATTAAGAGTTCTCTAAGTGTGTTACCTTCACTTATGACTACTCCCCAAACAACTAGCAGTTCAGAATTGACCAACTGTGCACAGGCTGTAGTATTTGGGCTGCAGAAATAAAATGTTACTATTACAACAACTATAGTCCTGAGCTCTTCTTAAACACAGGCCAGTCATCCTCATGTTTAATTGTTGACTTTGGTATTAAACTTTAACTTTTTTTGGTTTTCCTGATTATTTCTTTCCATTCCTCTGTACTAAATACCTGTTCATGCTTTTCAGCTTCCCATCACCAATGTTTCTTGGAATTGGACAGGTATGTTCACAAGTAAAGCATATTAAAAGCATTTATTATTTTGTAAGTTAAACTAATGATAATAGAGGTAGATTTTAGGGGGCAAAATCACAGTTATAGTGAACTGCATTTCTTCTGGATTAGATACACTGTAATTTGTTTCATTGAAAACAGGCAACTTTGAGCTTGAGTCAAAATTATTGCCTGGAGAGAGTCATGTAAAAAACTGGAATGCTATTTATTTCTCCTTGTGAAGTTCAGTAATTAAGAAATCCGGCCTTAAAAACCATCCAGCTTTGTTTTAGAAAGTATGTGCATTCTGTGAGGGTCCTTGAGCCTTTGTGGACTACATGCAGAGACATTGCCCTGTTTGTAGCCAAACTGTGTATTTCTTCATAAATTTCTCCCTACTTCCCAGGAGTTTTCCAGTAGGACCAGTGCAAAATTTTGATTCTTTCTTGCTTTATTTGCCCATAGGTATGTTGCAGTATTGCAGCAGAAATGTTTTTTATTATTTTTGTTGTTAGGAGGCATCGTGGTAAAACCAAAGTTCAAATGCTTGTGGACTGGGTCCATAAAGAAGAATGTATCACTGCAGAGGGATGATAAAGATTGAGCCTTGAAGCAAGTGGTGTTTAGGCAAACACATTTGATAGAGAATTTGCCTTCTTCCAAGGCTGCACAGTAGGGGGTAGTGAGGAAGAATTGACATCTCTGCTGTTATGTGCTAGAGACGGTAAAATGTCTTGTAAAGACTTTGTGATGTGATAGAGAGAGAGGGTTTTACACATCCAAACTGCTCAAGGAGCCACAGATCATGTTTCAGTGAAAGGCTAGAAAATGTGGCAATAATTCATGTCTTGATGCAGCTTTTTTCTTTGCAGAATCTAAGACCTAATGGCATTTCCATTTTTTTGTTGATTGATACTTCCAAGATTTTCCTGAACACTATATAAAGTACATATGATATCAAATAATGCTTTAGTCTGCAGAACATGACTCCACCACATCCTCTAGATAGTCGATTACTGTATTTTTGTATTAGGAAAAATTGACCCTTTGTTTTGACTCTCTGGGGACAGTGTTTACACTTATGATGTATGATTGCTCAGATATTCTTCTTCATTCTGTCTGCGTCTTTACTATTTCTTCCTCGGGTTGTCAACAGACTGATCAATGCCCAACCTCCATCTTGCATTACCAAAAAAAAGTTTTGGGAGTGGTTCTGCAGACTAAACAATCCTCTGAGTAAAAATTTCTTGGTTTATCTGAGATTGTGTCCTCTTTTATTTTCTCAGCTCCTTCTCAGCATGCATTGTTTCATAGTGTGCCACTAATTTTCTTCAGGATAGCAAAGTATATGTGTGTGTTTTACTTTTAAATACATAGTAAAACTTAGCATTTGTATGAAGATTTTGTCCTTGAAGCAGTTTTTGCATTCATACATTACAATTTTGCTCTTACATGACTTCTCATTTTTTCTTTTTGTTTAGATGGCAGCCACTATACTTATCTTGTATGTGTCAAAACTAAATAAGATTGTTCACTTCCCTGATTTTGACAAAAGTATACCTGTGAAGGTAAGGATCAGATATGTCCTGGTATTCATAGGAAAGAGTTGCTTCTTATAGTAGCATTCTTTCTTACAGAGACAAGAAAAACATTTGCATTTCTTTTTCAAATGGGATTATTTGTATCATTGCATTTAAAAATGGATTTGATAACTTTAAGTTCTCTGCAATATTCTAGTTTGGGCTATAGAGATAAACTCTGTTTGCAGGGAAATCTGGTGCCATTTTGTTATGCAGCATATGGGAAGGATGCTTTACCTTTATACAGCTGGATGAACTCTATCATATTCCTGAAAGGTTTTTCTGGCTATATCTCTCTCTGGGATCAATGGGAGATATGTGTTTGTGAAAGAGTTTTCAACGCAGCACGAAGAGAGAAAGGCTGCTTGGAAATATGAATGGAGCATGTGATAAAATAATAGAAATATAATGTGATAGATGAGAAACCAGAACAACAGCTGACTCCCAGTATAAGATTCCATAGGAGGGCCTAAAATAATGCCCACTGAAAATGCTGTAGGTGGCAACTAGCTGCATCATACAGACCTTAAAGGTATATGGTCTAAAGAGGCACAGAACAATTGTGAGAGGACCTCCTCTTACCTCATTTTGGGAACTAGGATGTGGAACGACTACAGCAATGAAGATTTCTGCATCTCTGTAATGTTGCTGGAATGTTTCTTTGATGTATTAGCCTGATGTGTTTATGTCTTGTTGCAGGGTATCAGTTGTGTTTGTTCCAGGGCACAGGGAGTGTTCCCAGCCCTGCTGCAGGGCTCAGATAGTATAGTTTTTCATGCCCACATCTTCACTGCAGAATCTTGTCTTACTATCAGCATGAGGTTTACAATGAATGTCTCACAGATATGTTTATTCTTAATGCATGTTGAAATAATTGGCATTGCTACATGTACAATATACGTCTTGGAGGAAAATCTGTGGTATCATTCATAAAATGGACAATCCTTCTTTATTCCAGAATAAGACAGAAGGTTTCCCAGTGAGTAGCTTTGAGTTCCACATATAAACAATTTATTGAAACCTTGATGAGTTTTTTCCCTCCATCCCCCCAGGTTCTGCTGTGCTCCCTCTCTGCTGTTGTCTTCACTTTAACTTACGTATAGAGGCATTAAAAAAACACAGCATACATTTTCTTTATCCTAGTAATATCTGTTGTTAGGGGGACATTGCTGGATAGGCTGGGAGCAGTCAGCATTTTAGCTTTCAGGACTCACATATTTGTTGTAGTGTTGGATTTGACTAATCGTAGTGAATCAGCTGGACTGCTCATTGTTGATTTCTCTACTTTTTAAGGAACCCTTACGCCAGCTCCTTATCCTTTTGTCAACTTTTGCATTGACACTATGATAATCATTACTTTTCACTCCTCAACTGGTTTATGTCTCAGTGCATTCAGCTAGAGTTTTAAAGCAGTGAAATGCTTATTTTAGTGACTAAGCTTTGAAGTTGCTGACCCTTTTTAAGTAAATGATTCACTGATCTCTGCTGTTGTGCTGGATGTTGTAATTTTGTCTTTACTATGGAATGAATTTCAGAGGAAAGACATTATAATGTCTGCTCCGTTTTCAGCCTATAAATTAAATGAACCAAAATGTTCTAAATAAAAATCTGCAGATGAGATAGTGCGTTACAAAATTTTTGCAAACATTTCTCAACATGCTGAATATTTATTGTTACTCATACTCCTGCTTGCTTTATTGTCCTGTTTACTTTTACTATGACTTTTACTTAAAAGTTAACTTCAGTTGACTATCAATTAACTTCTACTTCACATTTTTTTCTCTCTTGCTGTGAAAGAAACACAGAAATTTTAACCTAGATAAAATACACTCCAATCCTCTGTTTGCTTTTTCAGCAGACAAAGTTTTAAAAATGCATAGCATTTGACTTTAGTGTCTTTTAAAGTGTAGAGACACTGTGTAGAAACAAGAGCAAAGCTTACGCATTAGGATAGAGGATCTGTTATGTCTTTCTGCCATTTCAGCCCCTCTTGATTGATGGTGAATGAGACCAAATGTACACACTGCCTTTGTCCCCACTGATTACTTTGGTTGTTTTAAATCTTTGGCAAATTCCAACCTTACCCATTCTGTGATACTTAATTTTTTTTCTGTAACAGGAAAATTAATGGCTTTGAATTGCAGCTGATTATTGTAAGGAGCCATGTCTCCTTCTATATTTTCTTAAGGCTCTGAAGTTCCATTATTGTTTCTGTATATTGTGTTCTGGACCATATGTTTCTGTGCTAGTCAGTTTCTGTGCAAGTCAGTCTCTTTGCTAATTTTATTTACTCATAATTACTTCCTTCCCTTTCTAGTATCTCACGTAGCATAATTTTCTGGGTAGATCTAAAATGTTACAACTTCTAGATATACTAATATATGTGGAGTACATAGAGAAGTACAGCATACTTATAGTTTATTAACCTTTTTATTCCACCTCTTCACTTGCTTATTTAGCTACTGTTGTTAGTATGACTTCTATATCTAAAATTAAATGTTAAAATGGGTATTAATCTGAGGATTATAGTAACTAGAATAAAAGTGATTAACATTTACCTTAAATGGATTCTAAGTCTCATTAGTGGTAGATTGCAACTCTTTTAAGGACATCAGTGAAGCTGTGGTCATGACCAGTCACATAATTGGGAGCTGCAGATGAGTTTGCAGCATAGTTACATTCTTTTCCTGTTAAAAAAACCCTCTTTCTTGATAAAAGAGCATCTGATATGACAGCTATCAAATTCTATCAAGTAAAGTTTCTCAACAGTACTTCTAAACAAAATAATCTGAGTTGTGCTTTTAATTTTATCGCAGTTGTTTCCTCTGCCTCTGATTTATGTTGGAAACCACTTAAGTGGATTATCAAGTACCAGCAAACTCAGGTACAGTAAATAGAAGTTATAAGTAGACTGTTTGGATTTTACCCTTTTCTCTTGTGGGGTAAAAAAGAAACACTAAAGAAGAGCATTGTCTAGAGTCTTAAATCCATGTGGTGTCTGCCTGCTCGTCTGTCTAAACCCCTGGTACTGTTATGAAATTTTTACTCAAACATTTGATCATTTTACAAGTTGTCTGCTTCCTTTAAGGGGAGCTTAGCCAGGCCTGTACTGACATAAAATCACTATACACCTATGTGACCGTGAAAGTGCTTACGTTTTCACCTCATACCCAAGCATCCAACTTTTTTTGGTGTCTTAACCAGAAAACTGTAAGGTGTTTCTGAAGAAAGAAGCGTAAGGAAATTATTTGTACCATGCTGTCATGGCAGATATTTAGGAATCACCAAGAGATGAAAAAACTGCTGCGTGGTGGGGTGGTGGTGGTGGCCTAGCCCTGCTGAGTGCCAAAAGCAGGTTGTCAGGGAGCACTGCTGAAGGGTGCCTTGACTCCCATGTGCCTGTGAGCATAGACCCATGAGAGTTGCTTCCATGCTAGTGCTGAAATGGTGTAAGTAAGGTAGACAGGTGTTGTAATAGAATGAATAACCATATTTTCTGTGGAAGACAAGCACAGAAGCATGATGGCTGCACCAGGACTGGAAGATACAGCACTACCATTGAGGTGGTTTTTTATGTTATTGCACTCTCCTGAGGGTTTGGTACTAAGCTAAATCAAAACAAAATTTGCAGGTTTGTGTGCATTTCGTGACTATGAGACAGATGCTAGGAAAGAAAATAGAGCCACAGAATCATGAAGTTGTCAGGGCTGGAAAAGACCTTTAAGATCATCCAGTCCAACTGTCAACCCAACACTACCACTGAAACACTGGACCAGTAACCTTATCACCCAGTGCCAGATCCAAACACCCTTAGGGATGGTGACTCCACCATCTCCCTGGACAACCCGCTCTAATGCCAGATCACCCTAATAGTGACAATTTTTTTTTCTAATAGCTAGTCTGAATCTCCCCTGTCTCAGCTGAAGGCCATTTGTTCTGGTGTTCTCATTGCAGGCACAGTAGAAGAGACCTACCCTCACCTCATTACACCCTCCTTTGAGGGAGTTGTAGAGAGTGATGAGGTCCCCCAATGTATTACTTTTAATTTGTTTATATTTCTTTTTATCTATAGAATTAATGTTCCCTAGCTATGAACACTAGATGCCTGATTCTGCAACTCTTTGTTGAATGTGTTCACAAGCTGTTCCACTGAAACAGTCATAAAGACTTAGGCAATACTGTGCCTAGTAGCCCTTCAGCCATTGTGAATATGAAAGTAGTTTCAAAACTGCAAAAGTTGGTTTTTTCTTTCTCTTTTCTCTGACTGTAAATTTAAATGTTTAGTAGGGTATATAAATGCACCTTCTCTGTCTCCTGCAGCTGGTATACCTCTTTTAAATTTACTAGTTGTAACTAATTTTTATAACAGAAACTTTAAAATGCCTTAAGTGTTTCTACCATTAATATTTTGTTACATTGCATTTTGTTACAATTTATGACACTTGTTTTCATCATTAAATTCTCCACCTTGTTTGGGTTGCCTGGAACGTGAAGATGATCCTATGCATAAATTCAAAATATCTGTTGTAAAGTTATTAAACATTGTGTTAGGAATTGTATCATTTGTTAATGCAGTTGTTAATAATTATCTTAAGCAGGGGATTAATTGGTCCATATGGCCATGCTGTCACATTTACAAAGTGTCAAATATATTTGTTTTCTCACTTAGAAAGGTTTCCAACTGCATTACTTCAGGAAGATCAACAATATGTTGCTAAAAGCAGCAGCTTGTTTGGTAGTTGCAGCTGGTCTCACCTTTCATGTTTCTTGTATTTCCTCTAATTTTTTGGTCATGGATTTATTTTACTTTTTTCAAAGTACAGCTTGTTTACTAAGCATGCTTTTGTTGTAATTTATTTCTGTTACATGTTTTCAGAGACATATTTATTCTCTCTCCTCTTAAGTTTACAATAGAAATAATTTTTATTTAACTCTGCCTATGACTTTTTCAGAAAGAATTATTTCATAAGGGTTATGCTAGGTAGAAAATACCTGTATTCCATTTCAGTAATGCAGAGTATCCTTCAGAACATAGCCAGTTGCACTGATTTACAAATCGGCAAAGCTTCTATCCTTCAATGATTTGGTTTTCTAATGTGTATCTAATGTCAGACTGACATTTTTATGTATGTACTAAATGATTTGATATTTATTTTGGTTTCTTATTGCTGGACTAATTATTCCATCCCTCGAGCTAGTAAAATAAAAGTTAGAATATAAGAATGCTGTTAATCTGATACTATACTTGGATTTTTATTATGTTTTTTTGACAGTTTGCCGATGTTTACAGTGCTCAGGAAGTTTACCATTCCACTTACTTTACTGCTGGAAATCATCATACTTGGGTGATCCTCTTTTTTGTTTGTTGGTTTTTTTGGTTTTTTTGGTTTTGGGGTTATGTTTTTATTCTGCTTTGGGTTTTTTTTGTTTTTCATGTAAGATACCTTTATTTTAGATCATATCAAATGGATTACTTGTGTCATCTCATCAGAATACTGAATGAGTGATTTTTACGTACAAATAGAGACAAGCAAAGAAAGTGATTTATGTAGCTTTTTCAAAGGCATAGATATATACATTTTAGTGAAGAGAGGGAAAAAATCAACTTGCCTTCATTTTCATCTCTCATTCTCCAGACTGTTACACGGGCTTCAGGTCAGCAGACACTCAGACACTTTCAGTGGGTATGTTTGTGTCCTGTCTTGGAGACTCCTAAACTGTGAACTGCTTCAAACAGACAGATCCTTACATCTCCAAAGAATGCTGATAGCATGGCAGTCTGCTTTTGTAGAGTAACTATCTGGGTCAAGTCTGAAGCAAAATGGTACCTACCAGTTGTTAGATCAGAGAATTCCATACTTACAGACATCTATGTTATTTTTCATGAGAAATTAGGAAGGGTTCAGGATCTCTAATTTCAGTAGTACTGAGTTGAAGGAACAGGAGTATAAATA
The DNA here is from genome assembly GCA_013399915.1 of Illadopsis cleaveri. Classification (NCBI taxonomy): domain Eukaryota; kingdom Metazoa; phylum Chordata; class Aves; order Passeriformes; family Timaliidae; genus Illadopsis; species Illadopsis cleaveri. The sequence goes on along the minus strand of VXBB01016403.1, from coordinate 115,362 downwards.
CATCATACTTGGTTTAGAATTTCACAGTTCCATCCACATGGTTGGTGCTGGACTCACAAGGTGGACTCACAAGGTGAACTCACAAGGAGAAAACCAGCTTGCTGAAGCTGAACCCAGATGGCATGATAGTGATGGTCAGAGGATAGCTAAAAAAGCAAAAATCCCTGAAGTAAACTGTCATCTCCTTTTTGCTGAAGCAGCATTTAATTGATCAAGGTGACTCATATTTGGAGATACTCTGGAATTCTTTTATAGTTTTAACTCCGCCCAGGGAAAGCAAAAGTTACTGTGTTCTGTTGACCTGAAGACTCCCACAAGCAAGTGAAAAAGGAAGTGAGTCATTGAGATTATCGTAAGTGCTCAGCTGGAGAACAGCAAGGTGGTCTACGAGTGCAAGTAAAATCCTAACCAAAGGAAAGCTTGGAAAGAAAATGCTGTGTTGGTGCAGACTGACACAGTGTGTTTCCTCAGGGTTGAAAATGAAAGGACTCCAGAGAGTCTGTGCAGGCTTATGTCAGGATTTTTGAAACAATCAAGGTTTGGGTTGTCGCTTTTGAGAGTCATTATGATCAAAGCCTAATTTATCTAGAATCTGCTCAGCGCTTTATTGTTGGGACCATTTATCCCTGGTCCACAGATGTGCTCCTTTACACATAGGATTTCTCCAAGAGCATTTCTTCAAGAGCATTGTACATTTTATTTTGATGGATCTTCTCTCTCAGTTTATCTTGATAGAATAAGGATTAGGGGAATATCTGCAAGGCATATTGCAGTATGGTGCAAAAAATGAGTACTTAAGATATTTCCAAATAAAGTAGTGTAGATATGAAAGTCTTTTTATAGGTTTACAGTATGCTTTTTGCTACTCTGTGGCGGCACTGACGTGGTAGTGAAGAATGTCATAAGCTCCATGTTTTCCCTTTCAAGTACAAAGTTTCCGTTTGAGTTCAAAATAAGTACCTATTTAAAAATAATTGACAGTGTGCTGTATGGCATCTTCTCAACAAATGTGATATGAAAAACTACATGAGAGTTGTGCAGTGATTTTCCTTTATTGGACTGCTGGAAGACACTGCGATATGTCCACTATGAATATCACAGAATCACAGAATCACAGAATTTCTAGGTTGGAAGAGACCTTCAAGATCATCGATATACATGATATCAATATACATTAAGTTTGTTTGGTTCAGTACTGTTACTTTGAACCTTTAATCTTTACTGTTATAATTGTCTAGTAAGAGAGTGCTCACAGTGCTTTTCTAATCTCCCTTCTCAGGGCCAAGGTCTGACAGCATGGCACATGGGCAGTCACGTTGTTTCTGTAAGGCTGTCAAGATTTTGCCCGTCTGTTAAATGTTCTGTGATTATTAATTGCTTTGAAACTTTTCAGGCAGACAGCCATTTAATCTCTGCTTCAAATAATGAAAATGTGAACTGTTTCAATTTTTGCCTACAGGAAACGGTACCCACTGAATATTATAGTCAGCGTATTTGCCATCATTCTTGGGGCTTTCATAGCTGCCGGGTAAGGTTTTAATTTCTTATGTGAAGCCATACTATGAGGGGAGGGACAGCAGGAGGACTTTTTTCTTGTTTAGTTCCAAGTAAACCTAAGTTGAGATCAGTTACTCTGGATAAAGTTGATTTGGAAAATCACTCTAGTAACATCACTGGGAGGTGCAGTTATACAAAAGAAAAAATCTAATTCCTGCTGACAGTCTTTGGGTGTGTCTTTATCCACATCTAGGTTTTCCATGTTTGCAGGATCCTAAGTGAAGCAAGTTAAAACTCTGTGAGGAATGTCATTTTTATTTCATGGTATCAGTGTATTTTAATAATCTTGGAAAAATACACTCTTGTTCTGGATAGAAAGAATTTTGGTTATCAAATATGGAGTTAGGAATTGTATAATTTTTTATTAATAAAAAGTCCACTTTTTAAAAATAAGTTCCATTGTAAGATAACGTTCACAAAGCACCCATATGCTGTTGTCCCCTGTTTTCTGTTTCAACATTAACTGGAAAGGTAATGTTTTGCTCGTTTGTTTCCTGGCTTTCCTATGAGCAAGGGTAAATAATTTCCATGGGATGTGACCCAGATAGAGTGATGTCCTACCAGATGAATTACCCTGTATTGATGAGGTAACTAGTCAAAACAGAAAAGATGACAATATGTCTGCTCTGATTGTAAAAAACAGTCTGATTTTATTCCCTAGTCACTTCTTGTAGTAAAAGAAATGGGCAAGTATATTCAGTTCTGTTTGGGCTAGCTGTCAGGGTTGAGATGGGTGGAATTTTTCTCTGAATGAAAACTGAACATTTCCTGCCACTTTCATACTGAGTATTAGGAATTCTCTGATGTTGCATTTGTGATGGTCCTGTGACCGAAGAAACGCAATGTACTTTGACTTACAAAGCACGCTTGAAGCAAAATCTGTGACTGGCAAGTTCATGGGATTTGCATATCCCCATTCACAATATTCATCTTGGTAAGCAAGGTAATGCAATGCATTGCATTTTTTTTTCTTTTTTACAATATCGTATTTCTTTCTTTCCCAGGTCTGATCTGTCCTTCAGTCTGGAGGGCTACATCTTTGTGTTGCTAAATGATATCTTCACAGCAGCCAATGGAGTTTATACAAAGCAGAAAATTGATCCAAAGGTAACTGTGGGGTGATTAGATTGAATATAGCATTATGACAATACGATAACAGTGGGCTACTGTGCTGGTTTAGGGCAAATTTGGGGAGGAAACCTCCAAAGGACTTCTTCTAGAAAGCAAATTCAAGGGGCCCTTCCCCCTACCTGTTTGGGAGATAAACTTCCTTTGAGAAAAGTGGAAAAAACTTTTTATTTAACAAGCAAAGTATTCACAAGCATAAAAAATGAATAATATTAAACAGTACAACCTCTCACTGTTTTAAAGAGGTGGCAGATTCAGAAAGTCCTTTCATGGGGTGTAGCTTGGTTCTCTCAGTCTCTTATCAATCCCTCCTGCACTGGAAAATGCCGCATCCTGGGCCCCGGTGGGCCACAGGCGTGAGCTCCCGGTGTTTTTCTGGGTTTT
>VXBB01016403.1:95025-112256 GCA_013399915.1 Illadopsis cleaveri | reverse complement strand
AGGGCTGATCAGTTCCAAAAAAAAAGAAGAGCCACAATCTGAGGAACTTTTCTGCCTCAGCTAGATAAAAAATAACTAAAAGTAAAGGAGATTTCTCTCCCGCTGTCTGTGCTGCAAACACACACCGAGAGAGAGAGCTGAACCTCCGATCTTTATGGTTTTGAGTACACCCACCTCAGACATTCCAGCACTTCTTCTTTTCCCCCTCTTCACTCTCAGATCTAGTATTAAAGGCACAAAACTTATTTCTGGGCTAAACAGATGAATGGGGATACAATTCAGCATCATAAAGTTACCCCAGGATATCTACTTATTATATGACTTTTATGTACTTACCATTATGAACTCATAAATAACTTCATCTACTTTCATGTTTCAGTTGATAATATGCATTGTTAATACAGAACAGCCTGAAAAAACATTGTTATTTGTATCTCTGGCCAGGCTTTGGTAAGCAAACAGTGTACTTTCTTTTCTTCCAAGCCTTTTAGGCAGAGTTTGTAGTTACTGGAAAAAAAAAATAAATGCAAACCATAAGCAAACAGTTTACTTCTAAATTTGGTGTATATTTATATAGGGACAATGACTTTTTGACTAGAAGCACACTTTATGTGTGGTTTATGTAAAATAAACAGAGAACTGTCCAGCCTGAGTCATAACCACTGTAACTATAGTCCTTTTTGGTTATCTCAAAGCAACTCTGCAGCAAAGGCAGGTGTGACAAGGAATTAGGTGATATGTTGATACATATTACTTATGGAAATGTTGGGCAGGATGCTCTTCAAATGCAGTGTCATGAAACATACCAAGGCATAGCAAAGAGCGAGCAGTCTTGGATAGAGGTTTGGTTTCTGTCTTCTGTATTTTAAATTGAGATGTATTCTGTTCTGTTTACTCACTTACAATAATATCAGAAGAATTACCAGAGTAATATGTAGTATTTTGCTCCCAAATGGCTTTTAATGCCAAACACCATGTTTCATTTTTCACAGGAGCTGGGAAAATATGGTGTCCTCTTTTATAATGCTTGTTTCATGGTGATTCCAACAGTTATTATTAGCTTTTCTACTGGAGACTTTCAGCAGGTAAGTAGCAATATTGCGTATCTCAGACTGATAATGTTATTTTGTTCATATTTCATTTGGGGAGTGGGAGGGGCTTTCTGTTTGTTACTGAAGAGGTACTCCTAGCTCTGTGTTAGTGATTAGTGTTTGAAAAGTGTGAGTTGGACTTGTTCTTTATGGGTAAGAACTTGTGATTATTCACTTAAGGAAACTCTGAATTTGTGTGATAGTCCTTATTTGAGTTTTTGTCTATGAACTAACGTATGTTTAGGGACTCCCAGCTAGAACAAATATTTGAGGATCCAGCTGGACTGTGTGATTTGCCACATGCTCTAAAACGAGATTACAACTATACAGACAATTTCCAGTCCTTCTCTCATTCTCATGTCCAGGGCAGATTTCTGTTTAGTCTCAGTCTAGTTTGGTAACCTAGATTTTGCATTCTCATAGAATGACAACAAGACCTCAAGTAATCCTAATACAGTATCCATAGGCAGTATGTCCTGATACATAAAGTATCAGACCAGAAGGTTTTCCTGACTCCCTCACAGACTTGATGAGTTGCCTTTTCTGTAGTAGTAAAATGAGTCTAGTCACTCATATTCATTTCTAGAAATGTTTTACATTTGCCGCAGAAAATTCTTTGGAGGGTGTAATAAATCATTGCGATGTTCTTGTTGTGTGTTGTTGTATCCTGAACTCACATGATTTTATCATTTTGTTCTTAGAATTTTGCTTTAAGCAGAAAAAATATGAGTCCCTGAAAGTGCTAGAATTAGGTCTGCTGTGAATGTGAGATTTCTTTATGTCATCAGTCCAGCATGACCTTGTGCCAGTTTGGGAAAATGCAGCTGCTGCCTATCTTGGAGAAGGTGCCCAAGTTTGTATAGGTGTAAGATTTCAACTGCTTTTCCAGCACACAGGGTTGGAGACATTTTAGGAGACCTGGTCATAGGAGTTTACCTTATTGTTAGGTTTTCTTCAGGGGAAGATAAGGAGTGTGTTGTGCCCACTGGCTGCTTTGCTGTAAACAACTTAATGCTCAATTACCTGTGAAAAAATATCTATTAGAGAAATACATTATGCTTGCTGTGCATCACATTGGTTTGGTCTCTTAATAATAGAAGTCCTATTAAATGATGCAGATAGTTACACAGTGTCAGTTGTTACACACCGAAGTCAAATCACAGAGAAAACAGAAAATGGAAAAATACTGATGACAAGTCAGCAAATGATTATAGATAACCCTGGTAGTTAGCAGATTTTCAGACCAGTTTTTACCCCGGCAGAGCTCCTTGCCTTGACCCATCACAGCCTATGTCTTTTCCTGTGAAGTCCAAACATCAGTACCATGTCTCTGTGATAGGGCCGTGCTTGTACTCTCCTAGCTAGTTCTGTAATCTTTTAGAGATTGCAGTTTGTGAGTGAATGTCTGGGTTACTCATTTCTCCTTCAGCAGCTGGCTCACTGTGAGGGCAGGAAAGCATGATGCAATGTAAGAGGAAGGAAGCCCCAGAATGGCTCTCCGTTACACTCAGCAGCTTGTTGTTGCAACCAGCACAATTCTAGCAGGGCAGAGCTGATCAAGATCCTTTTTACCTGTTACCTCATATGGCAGAGGCTCAGCTGGCTGCAGCTCAGCATGGACTAACAGCCTTTATTCTGTTTCTCAGGGAAGTGTTCAGCCTTAGCTGAATTTTGTGCTTACACAGCAAGTGTAAACAAACCAGATTAAAATGAGGCATGTCCAGGAGTTACCAGAGATGGAAAAGAATCTGTGACATATTTCTCAGTGACTGTGTGACACTATGTGTTTGTTTGCTGCACTTCACTAGGGAGGACACTTCAAAGTGATTGAGCCTTTTCATTGATCTTTGTTGTTGAGACACCTTCGTAATCCTCAAAAACACAGGCTTGGGCCTTGAAAGCTGCTCATGAATGAATCTGTGGTGTGGAAGAGATTTAGAGGAAATTATTTATGTATTTGCTGTTTCTGTAGGTCTAACACAAACATTATTTATTATGTGTTATTATTCAGAGTGTTAGTATATGTCAGTAAATACCAAAACACAGTTTTCTGTATTGTGTTTATATTCATTGCTTACAGTGTGCACTTGTGTATCTGCACTGCTCTGCATGTCACAAGTATGTGTCTAGGTATTATGGGTGCTGTCATCCTGTTGTCTCTCATATTAGATGCATTAAACTGTTTCCAGAAGTAATATAAATGGTTCATAATTTTGGTATGAATTAAACATACTTTGTGAATCTACATATTTTCATATTAAGTACATTTTATATGTATTTACAGTTGATTATATAGCACATAATTCTCTCTCTCTCTCTTTTTTTAATAGGCAACACATTTCCAGCACTGGACAAATTTTTTATTTGTCTTTCAATTTATTCTTTCCTGTTTGTTGGGGTAAGAAATCAAGCAGGTTGTTTTCATTATACTGTTTCAAATTGCAAATCTCAAACGTAAGACTCATTAATAAGTTATGTTAAAGTTCCAAGTTAAAATGGTTTTCCCCCAAGGGTTATGTCTTGACTTTTAATTATTTCTAATGATGTAAATAACTGTTCAGTGCTATCTGGATTTTTGACGTCACAGTACAGTGCTGAACAACATGACATTTAGCTTTATATTTTCTGTACTGTCACTTCCGATCATCTAATTTTTTTGGAGTTAATAGCATGTAAATCCTTGAGTATAGGAACTGTTTCAGTGCATTTGTTTTTTAAAGCAGCTGGGAAAGTGTGAGAGACTTAAAAGTAGTGAAACAATGCCTTGGTCCCGTTGAAACTGGAGAGTCAAAGGAAGAATTAGTTGCAAATTGCATCCTGTTCTTCTCTTCCACACCATAATCAAGGGGTCAAACTAACTTTAAGTACTGACATATAAACAGCACAGAGAAAAGAGATGACTCTTCTAGAGCTCAAGTAGCATATTTTAACATATATTTTGAATATTCTGTATGTGCACATCATTAACTTAAAATACAGATTTGCAGAAATTCTTTTATAAGGATTTGAAACAGAAAAATAGTGATCCAGAAAATCTTGAAATATTGCTAAACTTCTTAGCTCCCTGGGAGGAATTTATAATTTTTTTTCCTTTATTTAGGTTTCTCTTGATGTATTCTACTGTACTGTGCAGTCATTACAATTCTGCGCTCACAACAACAGTAGTTGGTGCCATCAAGGTGAGTTATGGACCAGAAGAGGGAAATACAAATGCTCAAATAGATAGGAAAGAGCATTGGCTCAGCAGTGACCTTGATTCTACTTTAAGATAGAAATTCAAAATGAGGGCTAATATTGAGACACTGCTTGTGCCAAACAAGGTCGCACCACAAAGTGACCCTGTTCTCTTGCATTGAAAGTCAAGTATGTTCCAGAAAGCATTGTTAGTATTGATCTATTTTTATTTCTCCTATGAGAGAAACTGGAACAATTTTAATTAAAATATGTACATTTAGCCATATTTCGTCAGGCACTATCCCCTGCCTTTGTTGTTTATTAGGTTATTGGGTGTTAGTCAAATGCAAATCCAGGTGAACTGATTGGGACTAACTCGCTTTTACCTTGGGTTAAACTAATTTCCGTTGCAGCTGATACATGGGGCTTTCACAGATACAGAATAATGACTAAGCTGAAGCATGGAGTGTGGTTTATGGTTAAGTGCCTCAGCCTCCATGTGAGAACTTGTGTTCCACCTGAACAGACTATTTAATTTTGGTTTGTACAAATTCTGGTCAATGTGATCAACACCAAAACATGCATGTCTCAAAAACTGAGCCCAGTGTCCTTACAGTCTGTTTTCTTTAATCCACTTTAATTTAAAACTGTGCATCTTGCTTTGTATTGATGAGGACAGCATGTCTAGGAACATCCCTGACTGCCCATGCATTTTTTTGTAGTCCACTTTGGAGAGTAGCACAGAACTGTAAAGCTGCAAGCGCTTTAGTAAAGATAAAACTTATGCAGCTGTGGGCAAAAAAATTTCAGAATTCAAACTATCTTAGGCACAGGAATAACAGTACTGAAAGTGCTTCCTTCCATGACTAAGGAAAATAATACATTCACCATAACAAACTCTGCAAAAGAAGGGTGGTGCTTCTGTTTCTACATAGTGTTTCTTTTTTGAAAGCTGCAGGATTAATTTAGTAGTTTTCATTCTGTGGCCCTGAAAATGTTCTTTTAGATTTTGTATGTCTACATCAAACCATTAAGTCAGGGCAAGACTATTTATATTTTCTGAGCTGTAATAGTCTTTGACACACTTCGAGCAGCATTAAAGTTGAGAAGCATGTTATGGTGCAGCAGTCTCTGCTAGAGACGGGTAGAGACAGATGTCATTGTCCAGGCTAACTAATAAAACAATTGAAAGCAACAAAATGTTGGTAAAATGATCGCACACATCTTTTGGGGAGACTATTTTTCCAAAACTTGATGCAGGTGGGTGAGAGGTAGAATCTTTTAACTTTAAACTGTGCCTGTCTTGAACCTATACCTAGTGATTTCAGCGTACATTTAGTTTGAAAAGTAAGTAGATAACCCTCTTAATGAAGTTAAAGTTTTACTGTAATTTTAAGACATGCTTTTTGTGCTGGAGAACCCAGGACCCACTTCTAAGAAATGGGATTTGAATTCCAAAGATGATAAAGAAATACATTTCAAAAGGTGACCCTAGCTCCTTTTTGTCCAATATCAAATGACTTTTTTTTCCTAGAAGGTCACTGTGCATAGTATACATTTAGAAAACATACTGATTTTATTATTCTTTTCATTGCTACATTATCCATAAGGCTGACATCCCATGAGATGAATTTAAAGGCTGATTTTAGTCAGCAACACAGTATAGATATTTCCTTAGAAAAGTGTGTTAATTGATATTGCTTGTATTAATGGAGATGAAATCTGACTTAAATACATGACTTTTGTTTCCTTGCAGAATATATCCATTGCTTACATTGGAATGTTGATTGGTGGAGATTACATATTCTCCATGTTAAACTTTGTAGGGCTAAATATTTGGTAAGTGAAACTTGAACAGCCTTTATTTACTTAAGCTGAAAATTTCTCGGTGAGCTCTGGTTGTATGTTTCGTTTCATTTGGGCGATGCAGTTTTGAAACTACTGGCCTGAAGAAGCACTGCCTCAGGATGTGAAGTTCATTACAGTTAGTTATGTCTTTTCATGTCTGTTGACATGAAAACTGACTGAATGAGTTGTGCCCATTGAATATAAGTTCTAACTTGTGAGTTGTTACTTTCTCTGCTTAGAGATGATCATTTGTGTGTATGAATCTAAGTGAGCAACTGGTAATTGATCTTTGTCTACTCGGGACTGCTTTCTCAGATGGATTACATAGGTCTGAGGCACTCCTAGTTTATGATAGTTGGTGTTCTTTAACCCTTCAGAAGGAAAGGTACGTACCTACGAAATGACATCTGTAATATCAGATATCTTTGACACCACTGTTCATTCTCTTTTCTTTAGTATGGCAGGAGGACTGAGATACTCATTCTTAACATTAAGAGGAAACAGCAAGCCTGCACAAGCTGGGGATGAAGAGAATGCACTTCAAGTGTCAAAGAATTAGACAAAGTGCCTGCCTTGAAAGAGACTGAAGATACAAGTTTGTTTAGCATTGCCAAGACCTTAAATAAGTACATTCTGGAACGTACTTGGACCAATAAAAAAATCTACCTCAGTTGTCACAGATATGCGCACAATTCACAGGCTCAGAAATATTTTTGAACACTTTTTTACATGTAAACTAGTTTGATTTTAGCTTTTTTTCACTCTGCAAGCCATTTTATGGGAAGGAATGCTATAGGCAAATCTCAAGTTGCAAATTTCTGCATTTACGTGTACTTGGGTGCTAATTCAACAAGATCTTTGAGCTTTGTTTCAGTGACTGCCTGCAGTTTTTTGAGGCAAAACTCCTTGTAAAGAATGAGGCTTGATTCACCATTGCCTTATGCTATATGCAATCCTTGATATCAGTGAGGAGATATCAAGATCCTAGTGGTTCAGATTAATTTCATGCATGTATTTGCTCTTGGGTAAGTGATACAGATCATATGGGGCAAAAAGTATATTTGCCCCCAGATTGTTCCCTGTGTAAGTGACAACTTAAAAATTCAGGCTGTGTCTGTGTGTGTACATTGCATTGGCATTGTCTCTGTGTTTTTCTCATCCTCAATCACGCCATGGTGTTCTGGAAGAATTGTCACTGTTGTTATAAATGAACCCTCATGACTTTGCAGCAAATCAAGGACAGTAGGGAAATGACAGGGGATATTTTAATATTTAAAGATTTTTTTTGTGTGTGTGTCTGTGAGCCAGTACCAACAAGTCTGTTTTTGTTAAGGTACATTTTTCTTTTTATATCACTGTCCCGTCCTCTCACATTTTGTCTGTAATGACCTCACTGCAGAGAAGTGGTGCTACTGTGTACAAACATAGTAGGGAAGGGAAACAGATATGTGAAAGACTGACTTGTGTTTAAATAAGGAGAAATGGCTAGTGTCCTGTTGTGTCTTATATATACAGTAAAAGCTTATCTGGTTTATGCTTTCAATTGCTAACCAAGGAATCATAGTGAGGCTGGGGATTACTACAGTAGGCTTAGCTGGTACAGTGGTTAAGAGGCCCAGACTGATGGTCTGAGTTATCATCTGGGACAATAACACCCATATCTATATTTCCTTGTTTGAAAATACTTGATAATGCTTACCTGTAATCTGAGGATAAAGTGTTAGCCTTTGAAAATGTGATAGGAGCACTGAAGTGTTGGAAGACAGCAGAGAAATTAATCTTGTTGAAGCTCTCAGTTCCCTGTAGCATGAGCCAAGATTTTTGAAAATAATCAAATCAAAAGAAGATTTTGAAGGACTTTGACATGGAACCAGGGCGGTCTAATGACTTGTTTGATTCCCACTTGAATTAAAATACAGCTAAGAAAATCTAAAAAATATTACTCTGTGTGTAGCACATCAATAACCAGTCTGAATTAGATCTAAGAAACATGTGGGTAACTCACACCAGAGGCTTCAGGGAATGACTGCCTGCATGGATTTGAATGGCAAGAGGAGCAGTGACTGGAGATACTAGAAGTGGCATTTAAAGGCACAGTCAAAGGAAGAAGAGAAATCTGAGCTATCCATTTTCTCACAGCTGGCTAAGAATGTGACTTTCATTTTCTATCTGCTGAAGACCTTTGGAGAGAAAGTGTTGCAGCAAATATTTTTCAGTGATCTTCTGTTTTTAAAGATTTCCTTTATGCTTAAAAGCCTTCAATATTTTTAAATGTATTCTTTTATAAGATTCGTCTTTCTTCAGATCATCTCTACCTCCACAATTACTGAACCTTAACTCTCTGCCATGAGACAAGGTATTGAAAAATGTTTTCATTAATTATTAAATTAGTATGAGTGCCATTTGGTTGCACTACTGATGAACACACAAAGGCATGTGCTAAATAAGATGTAGTTCCCACAAAGGAACACCTAACATTCATTAATGTTGAATATTAATTCATTAATATTTTTCTATACCTTTTATAAATCAAAAGATACGGATTACAGTTTTAACAGGTGTTTTGTTTGGGGTTTTTTTTGTGGATGGACACATATAATTGTCCCAAGCACTTGAACAACACAAATATTTGCTTTTTATATGATTAACTGCTATAGTGTTCTTAAAGAAGTTTCTTTAGTTCATTCTGTACCATAGTGGAAGTGAATTTATTTAATTTCTTGTTAATAGAATGTCTTTGAAGTGCTTCTGACATATTTCTCACCTGAATTACAGACCTGATAGTCATAGTCTTTATGACAGTCTTAGTAAGAATAACTAAAAAGAAAAAAAAACTAGGAATAGCGAGAAATAGGTACTATCTAGAAGTACTTGCAAGTACTTGCATACTTTCACAAAGAAACTCAGCTTCAGTCACTTACTGTTTTCCCCTCTATCTGAGATACTGTTGACTGCAGGAAATTTGCTGATTAAAATTCTGGAAATATGTACTCAACCAGGCACCTCTATCATGTTAGAATTTAGGAAATTGCATGGCTGTTTCATCCAGAATGTCAATAATTGTATCTTTCAGTTAATAAGATAGGAATTTAAAACTGATTTTTTTAGGACACAGCTGCTTACTTTTCTATGTTTCATATTAATGTTTTAAATATGACATTCGTACCATTACTGGTATCAGAGTGTATTTACAAGGAAACATGCAAAGAAAAATAATTACTGGACCAGAAAACAATGTTTTCCTGTACATTGATCTTTTCATCCTCTAAATTTTGTGGAGATTTTTTATCAATGACCTTGCGGTAGTGAAGTGAGATTAAGTGTGAAAATGTGGTCACCCAGGGAACTTTCTGCCCATTCACTGTGTAAAGTTTTTGCAGTGATTCCTGTGGAGGTCAGAAAGGCAAAAAAATCTTACCTCATAAAAAATTTAGACTGGGCTCAGTGAAGAATTATTCACATTCTTAAGACTTCATTCATTTTCTTCTCATTATGTTGGCCTAATTTACTTATATTGGGCCCATGAAGCCCTGTAGATCTATCTGAGGCTCATTACCAACCCCAGGAAAAGAAAATGAAAATGGAACATGGAAATCTAGAAGAGAAGACTGGCAGCTGTTGAAGATTGTGTTTTGATTCCATCATCAAATAGAAGGGATTCTTTTAAATTTTGACGGCATTAATTTAAATTATTCAGCATTATTTTTACATGTGGGAAAGTGAAACCTCTTCACATTTGAAGCATTCCTTGAACAGTGAGTGCTTCTTCGGGTTATTTGTGTTTGTTTGTAAATACTTCCATAAATGTAATATTCAAGCCTTTTTTATTTATTTGACCGCGTGTACTTATGAGGTAAACCCTTAGGGGAAAATTAAGCCATCTTTAGTGTGAGGAAACTGGGTTGTTGGCAAGCTAAGACAGTAATGATTTTTTATCTTCTTGTTACAAATTAGCTAGTGTTGCCTTCCTTGTAATTCAGACATTGTCTTTACTTGCAAAGCATCTGCACAGTTATGGGTTTCTGTCTGAAGGTGTCAGTAATGAAACATGATAAATCTTTTTTTCTGGTTTCAGTGTGAATTTGTTCTGGAAATGTCTGGGCTATTTAACTCTTCACTGTAAGAAGTAGTGTTGATCTCTGTTTGGAGTATTCTTTTTCAAAGGTTTGATTTAGACCATCTCTGGTCTCTATGAGTAAACGGTAGACATTTATTCATAGAGACCAGACCAGAATGGTAAACAATGACAATAAAATAAGTTTTTTGGGGTTTTTGTAGTTTCCAGAAAAGGACTGAAACCTTTTCCCTAAGGCCAACATCAGAAATCATTGTTTAGTTTGGATTTTCTCAATAGTTTACAAATGTGGGTGTAATGTAGTGATGTTATTCTAATCTAAATCCTAGACATTTCCTGGAAAAATGAAATCATGTGACTTGATTAATCCTCTCACTTCTCTGCCAAAGTTCGGAGACTAACAGTGTTCTGGAAAGAGGCATTTTCCATGCAGAGAGCATCTGATTCATACAAGCTCACTACGTTTGCTTGCCATGGAAGTGTTCCAGCATCAGCTACTCAGTCTTGTTGGGGATCTGATCTGTTTCTGTACTCTGGTAAAATGCATCAGATTTATGAAAGACCTTTTCTCATATATGTGGAGTTCTTTACCTTAGGCTTTCTTTCGGTCAGTGAAAGAACAGGCAGGAAAACTAAACTGCTTCACCCTCTACTTGTAATTGGGTAGTGGATTGTTACGTGACTAATCAGAAATGGTTCTCCTTGCATTTCTTTACCTTGTTCCTTCAGAATGAAGCATAGTTTCTGATTTTTATGGTTTGTTTGCTCCTTTTTCTTTTCTCCTAAAGCTTTGCGTTTATGAGCCTGAAGGTTTTGTGTAGTAGGGGAGAACAGAAACCTAGTCAGACTGGTAACAGTTCACACCCTGATGAATTCTCTCCCTCTTGCTGCTTCTGATGTTTTCTCTCTGCTGCAAATGCTTTTATTTTAATAGCATTGCCCAGATCCTCAGTTTTCTGATATGTGAAGCTGCTAGTTTATGTCTAACATAAGTTCTCCAGTTTTCAAAGCAAATTTTCTTGTTCCTGTTGATGTTGCTCCAGTGTGTTCTTTTCCAAATTGCTGATCTATCCCTAATGATAACATTAATGAACTAAATTTAATTTAGTCTAAAATCTTCAAAGGCTGCAAGTTGGCAGTATTTTTTTTAAGGTAGTATGCATTCTCGTAAAATAACAGGAAGTTTAACAAACACCTTTTTTTTCCTATTGATCATTGATGTTTTTCCTACACTTGTTAGACAATCAGTATAAAGCAGGAATGAGCAGGTGCTGCCGTTCCTGAGTTCCTTGGCTATTGATGTTGCTGATGGCAGCTTGTGGTTAAGAAATTACCTGAACAGTAGACTTGTGCTTGTTTCCTTTTTCCTGCGTTAGAGTTGATGGGACTAAATATGTAAAAGACATCAATTTAATATATAATTAACTATTAAATATATGTTTAATTATCTCATAGTGGATTAATAAATTAAATCCACTCCTGTGTAGAAAACCTGCCTGAACACCAGATACTTCTAAGGCAGTGCATAGGTCTCATTTTAAGTCAGGCAAGGACCTCCCTTCTGTGTATGAGATGAGGAACAGCATGTGGAACTTGCTGTGTAAAATCTTTCTTTATACTTTAGGTTGGAAGACTTGTTTCCTTCAAGGGACCTTTATGCTGTGTTTTTATAAACAAAGTCTTCTGGCCCCAGTAAAGCTCAGATAATTTGTGGTGTCACACGGCACGTGAGATTCTGAAAATCATGAAAATTAAAGTTGGCATGTGGAAGCTTTTTCTCAACAGACTTTTTGCTTTTCATCTACAGGTCTGTTAGGAAACTAAATATCCACGACTTCTTCACTGGGATCTCATTTCCCTGTGAAATGAAAGAGTAATTGCTCTTCTGTAAGCAACACTTAACTGTTCAAAACACCTTTCTTTCTGTGTCTCTGGCAACACAGAAGTCCTTAATCAACATTTTTTATATTGACTAATTTTTCATTTGCTCTAAAACTTACCACGTTTACCTTGGAATTGCTTTGGTGCTTTGCTACTTTGTTTCTCCTGTATTTCTAAGGTGTTAAGGATTTTTCTTTCTGTGGTTCCTCGTTGGTGTTTATATGCACAGTGTTTAAAGTTCACGATGCTTTACAAATGTCAGCACTTGTTTATTTTCACAGCAAGATTAATCCAAAAGTAAACTGTACTACACTGTACAGTTTACTGAAGGAAGAGCATTTTATAGATGGTGCAAAGTTTGATGTGATCTTTCCTTACAGAAAGAAATCTTGTGTGAGAAATTGTTGTATCAATTTCAGTTACCAGTTACTATTTATCTCCTGCCATTCTGCCACCAGCATATAAATTCCAAGTTTGCAAAACAGAACTTGTGAAAATACGTATATGGAAGAAAATTCTGCAGGTTCTTCGGCAATTGACTTGTTGCTTGTTGACACCACTGAAAATGAGAGTAGTAACTACCTCCTATACCACATGGGCTGCCTTGGGGAGAGATTTGCTTTGAAGACAAAAAGTGCTGAATGAACTAAGAGATGCTTAGGTCACAAGGAAAAAAATTTAGAAGATTGATTCTATTCCTCAGTGAAGACATTTAGGTTGTATTTTTCAAGAAATGCAATGATGAAGAATAAACAATTCAGGGAGAAGAAGCTAAGCCAGAGCTCCAAATGTAATCCCTATCCTTTTTGCTTTCTCCAGTGGTCACAGAAACAGGAGATGGGATTGGAAAAGCATATTCCTTCAGGTAAAATAGATTACCTACCCTTCATTTTATCTTAACAAAATGACAATTGCTGTCCCTCCATCAGTGTCTTCAAATCAGTAAAATTATTCTAGAATTCAAAGCTACTGTGACAAATATGGTCCTAATCTTTCTCTCCTGTATAACCAGAATAGCATTAATCAGATTCTGAAAAGAAACGAGTGCTGCATTTCAGGGGAAAGTCATTCGGGCCTCAGTAGTTTCATCAAACCAGGGAACTAAAATGAGTGATTCAAAAGAGAGCCTATCGTCTATCCAGAGAAGGAAGTCTCCTAAATTGTCCCTTTTTTCCCAGTTTCACAGGTAATTTGCAATGGGCTGGTCCAGTATTGATATACAAAATGTGGTTTTCTAGTTCTTATACTAGCAAACACGTTTTGAAAGTTTTATCTGAAATAACTAATAAGTGAGAAACTTGTATAAGTTAATATAAACTACAAGTTTTGGAAAGTATAAGGAATCCTAATGGTTTAATTCAGAATCAGGAGCTCTAGGAGACTGCAGGAGGAAGAAGATCTCTGTGCTGTCCCTGTAGCTGCTGCTGTGCCGAGTTACTGCAGAAGTATCTTCCTATTCACCCATGGTGGTCAGCACTGAGGGCAGGCTGGCCTTGTACTGTGTTGTATCAGCCTTGCTATTACTTGATATTGAGTGTGACTGAGCTGTACATTTTCTCCTTAGTGCCTTCTTTTTAAACTGGCTTCCTTTATAGACGCCAAGCAGCAATGAATCATGATTTGCTGTCTTCAGGGCTAAGATGACTGGGTGACAAAGAACATCCTGTAACATGCAAGAGTTTAGATGTGATGCCTTCTGCTCATAGACTGTAAAATGAATTTCCCAGAAAAAGAAAAAAATTTGATTTTTGAATTGATTTAGGATTTTTGCACTCGTCTTTTCATTATACATCGTTTAAATACCTACATACTTTAAGACTTCCATTGCTGGGAATGGCAATATAATAACTACTTTTGAAAGAACATTGAATGTAGAAAGCTCAAAGACCAATACCAGATACTGGAGTTTAACATTTGGCATAGTTGTGAAAAAAATCCCATGGGAGAGAAGGAAAAATGCTGCCTCTTGTCTATTTAGAGTTGTAGTATTAATAAGTAAATGGGAAGGGTCTGATGAATACATAGGTCAGGGGAAATGGGATGGGATCAATACAGGGAGAGCAGGCATCAAAAATGCCTAAAGATTATTATCATGTCTTGTGTGAAATCCTCTGTTTGTGCAGCTTGCTGAACTAATTTTCTGTGGGAGCACACGGTGATATTTTATTCATGTGAAGGCTGCAAGAACCTGAATTTCTAGATTGGAGCCTCTGTCATTGTTCTGCTTCGTTTGTGTTGTATGGGTTATGCAAGAGTAAATCCCTTTAAAATGGCCAGCTATAACATGTGAATGGCTGCATTATACCCTAAGAAAGAGTGAACCCACTGCTGTCCTTTTTTAAAACTTGGCTGGAGCTGGATAGATTTTGTGGAACATTTGTTCATTATTTTTGGCATTTGTGGGATGACTGAGAGTCATCTTTCCCCATGCTGAGATGTACCATCCTCTCCAGGTGGTCCCTTTGATGGAAGCTGTGCTCAGCTACTGCTCTGTGGGACAGATGCCAAGCCCACACCACATGAGCTCATAGCTTGGCACATCATCTTGCTGGCTGAAGTAGAAGCACACATTTGTATGTGGCTTGTGGATAATAAATATGATCCTGCTGTTTTAATATTTGTGTTTCTGGCTCAGAGTTTCTGGCTCAGCATTGCTGTCTTGCTGCTGTGATGTCAGGGTACAAAATTCTCTGATGTTCTTCTGGTGTAGCTTCCTCTGGTGTTATGTGCTGATGTGAAGACAACCCTTGCTTAATGGGCACAGTCTTCTAGAGTATTAGTTCTGATGTCAAGTGATGAATTTCTTTCTGATGTCCTGAGCTCAGTATGGGCTGATAATGAGTCACAGCTAATTTAAGGACTCCACACTTGGTAGCATATGCTACAGGATTCTAAGGAGAGCAGGTTTTGCGTTTTGGAAGGCTAGTGGAATGTGGTTTCCTGTGTTCAGTTTTATGTGGAGATCCCGGTAGGTGGTTCATTGGGTGAAACTCAGCAGACTGGGGCCCAGAGAGAGATTACAATATCTACAAGTTCTGTTCTCTTGTTTCCGAGGTTTATGCCTAGATACAGGACAATGCAAAGCCTCTTAAGCTCAAAAGCTGCCTGGGGCTGTATGAAGAACCTGGCAGCCATGGGGTCTCAGAACACTCCTTTGTTGGTGCCAGGACACAGACCTTTAGTTTCAGAAGCTTGTATTGAGAGGCAAGCACACATAGAACTTGAGCATATCCTCTTCTGAATGAATATCCAGGCTTCCCTGAAAGATCTACATGTATTTTGAGTAGATGAGTTTTTTTGAATAACTGACCTTCTTGAGGATGAAGACCCTGACCTTTTAATTGACTTTAATTGTGATGTCAGAGTACTGGAATTTTGAATCTGGTTTGGTATGCGTACTTGAAAAGCCAGGCTTCTGTTACACTTGGTCCATGAGTTCTTGGACTGAGAGGGTTTAAATTCACCAGAGTTACAAGAAGAAACAAAAGCAAGTAATCTGTGAGTCTGCTTCTAGTCTGTCACATCTCAAGGGTTAGCATTTCAGGTACTGATGTAGTCTTGTTTGTTCTGCTTTTATGGTATAGTAACTACAGATGTGCATTATCATCTATTACTGACATAGTGCCTCAGACATACCAGGTTTATGGACAAGGCTGTGGCATACTCTGAGGTTTGTGGTTTGGCCTCTTCAGATTTCTCAGGTGATATCAGGGCACAAGCAGGGTGTGTTTGGCTCGCATGGTCGCCATTCTTGTTACTGTTCATAGTTCATCACCCTCTTATAAGTCAGGCCAGCGCTCGTGTTCAATTAGTGTTTCAGCAGACCATTTTGGGACAGGCTTCATTCATTTGAGATTCATTCGAGATTCATTCATTTCCTAATTTAACAGCTCCTCGAATCTTAAATATTTGTTTCTTGTCCCAGAATTCTGTATAGTATTACCAGCAGTATAATACCTGCTAAATATGATCTGTTTTCCTGCTCTGGTTGCAAAGTATTCCATTTTCTCCACTTGATCTTGGATTTATTCCTGGAAATACCACTATTTTCATTGTGTTGCGCAGAGCATGAAGAGCTAGAAGAAAAATTGCAAGTTCATATTGTTGAAGAATATTTGGAAGAGAGAGGCCACAATTTATTGATCGAAGGTTTGAACAATCCCTGCTTTCAGGGAACAGTATGAGGTTTTGTACTGTGCTTGCTGCATGCTGTACTGTTCCTACATTGCCTTGAATTAGCAAGAAAGTAGCAAATGTGATAGCTAGTTGGTCCCTTTTGCAGATGCCTCCTTGTGGAAGATGAAGACATGTAATAAGTTGTTGTACCTTCTCACAGATGCTTTAAGACAGAAATGCTTTTTATAAGACAGAACAAAAAAGAATTTGCTGCCAGAAGGCAAGAACCAATGAACAATTACTTAGTATGCTTGTAACCAATCACAAGTTGTTTAGCTGTGCGTGCTTCTATCTTGTAACCATATAAATACAGGGAATAAATAATAAACGAAGAGATCAAACCTAATCATATTGGTGGCGTTTGATACTCAGCTCTTTCCTCGCAATACATGCTGCCCTGTCATCTCAGTTCTGGCCTGCTGGACCAAAACCAGGGCTGAAATATTTGAATCATACTTAGAATGAATGAGTCTTTGATTCATAGAGACCCTCTGGTTCTGAATCCCAGTTAAAGAAAGACAAAAGATGAAACACAGATCATTTCAGTACAGCCCTAGAGAGGAGAAAAATATGTCTATTCTAGGAAGTAGAAAATTACTGTAGGCAACTACAGATTCCACAAAGCAGTATTAAGGATTTAAACTTAATTCCATCTAATGACCTATGTAGAATATAATGAATTTGTCAAGGTAAATGTAGCAGTCACATGCATGGTTTAAATTTAAAACCTATCTTGCCTTTCATGAAGCTTTATTGTTTAAAAAATCAATTCAGATTGAGCTGTAAAAACATGCTAGAAAATGCAGAGGGACTTAATATCATTTAATGTTGGTTTAAATTTTTTAATCATGCATTTTTGAGATTCCAGAGTGCTGATTCTGCCTGAATTTTCTTTATCATTACTCTGTTTCTAAATGCTTAATTTTCATGATATATTATGGCTGGAGTTGGTAATAAAGATCTTAGATTTAGAGAGTCTCAGGAGC
>VXBB01016403.1:76551-92871 GCA_013399915.1 Illadopsis cleaveri | reverse complement strand
TTAAAACCTATCTTGCCTTTCATGAAGCTTTATTGTTTAAAAAATCAATTCAGATTGAGCTGTAAAAACATGCTAGAAAATGCAGAGGGACTTAATATCATTTAATGTTGGTTTAAATTTTTTAATCATGCATTTTTGAGATTCCAGAGTGCTGATTCTGCCTGAATTTTCTTTATCATTACTCTGTTTCTAAATGCTTAATTTTCATGATATATTATGGCTGGAGTTGGTAATAAAGATCTTACATTTAGAGAGTCTCAGGAGCATTTTAGTCCTTTGCCACTGGGAGTCAGGATTTCCTAACATATGCAGTTTCCCATTACACAGTGCTGGGAGCCAGTACCTATTCTTTAGTGTTAAGGGAAACATTCTTTAACGTCAAAGGCTTTGTATATTAGGAAAATTCTTTGTGCTAAAGACATCAACACTAAAATTACTGTCATTTGAAATTAGGCCAGATTTAACCTTTCCTGCAGGTGGCCAGGGAATTCTATCCACAATTCTTTTTGTTTGCCTGAGGCTCTGTTTATATCTCATGGTAATTACACTGTCCTACAAAATCTGTTTCTGGAAAGGATGCACATTTTCTGTGTGGGTGAGGAAGCAAAAGATGCTAGTCAGGCGTATGGCCTTCTTTGCCTTGAGAAATGCTTTATACTTCTGGTTAGTCTAATGCGCAGCAGCAAGAGAGGTTCCTCTCACCTGATAGGTAACACTTTTATAAGATTGCCCTAAACACGTGCTTTTGGGTGAAATACAATGCAGCCTTGGCTGTAAGAATCCTTTTTTAGTTAGGTTTTAGGAGGGGGTTTTCTATCAAATGAAACACAGAGACAAAGCTGATATGATACTGGGAAACCCTGTGAAGCAGGACTGCTTTGTGTATTACATGGCTGGTAATTGGTCTTATGTCTGAAGATGCAAAAATTAAAACAATTACTATCCAAACACCTCCAAATGACAGAAAGTTGCAAGTGACCCTGGAAACAGAGACCATATCTCTGATTGAAAATGCCTTGAGTCAAACTCCTTACAGAAAAAGGAAAAGCTACCAATATGTAGGCAATTATAGTTCTCTATCTGAGAGCTTCAAGTGGAGTACTTAAAGCAGACTTTTGAAACGCCAAAGCACCCAAGTCTGTGCAGGTGTCTTTGGAGCCCTGATCAATTGTGTCAGAGGATCTCCACACACAATATTTTGAGAAAGGCTGAAAATGCAAATAGTTGTGGCTGATGCCTTTAGCAGGGCATCATCCTGTTATACTCTTGATGGAGAAAATTTTTGAACAAATTCTTAACATTCTCTGTATTTTTTTCATGACTGCCCAACAGGGCAAACTGTTTCCTCAAATATTTTTAAGAGGAAAGTGTTGCAGGGACTTAGAAATTAATGGAACTTCAGTGGGTGGCCTTTGGCAGTTATTTCTTCTTCCAAGCAAATCTGAAGATTCTTTCAGATTACATGAGCTTTATGTTTTGTGGTGGCTAGTTTAGCTCTCTTTCTCCTTTATCTCACAGGCATTTTTTCTAGTTTTAGTTTTATCTTTCTTTGTACACTCAGCTCAGCTGACACTTGTTAATAACTTAATTTCAAAAACTGGGGCCATGATCCTTTCCCTGACTTTGCCTAAAAATCTGATGGGAATGGGAGGCCTCAGAAAACCAGGAGAAAACCGTTCTCTATTTCTTCTACACTTGTTCTGCCCATGGTGATGCCAAACTGACCATAAATTGATCATTATGGTAAATAGTGTTTGCAGCCCTAGAATTCCAGCTATTGCCAACATTTCTGTGGATGTACATTTTTGTGACTCTATTTTGAATATTTATGTATATAATTCACCTTTTTTCTTTGATTTCTTTGTATCTTTTTCCTTCAAATTTACATCTAATTAAAAAATAAGGTAAAAAAATAAACAGATAAAATTTATCCATCTAACCTGCATCAGATTTAATTTATATTAAATAAAAATTAATAAAGTCCAAATCTTTTCTAGCTGTTGGGCCTTCAATTCAATATAGGCTTAATGTACTTGCTCAGGAAAAAAAGTATGATGATGGAAGGTGAAGCTGTAAAATGACTGGAAAACCAGCAACATGACTAGACTCCCAAACCCAAATAAAAATTAAAATAAAAATGTGGTTTTGAGACATTTAATGTGGGTTTCACGCCTTGAAGACTTTCATTCATTTGAAGTTGGCTCCAATTATTACTTTTTCCATATTATTGGGATTTGATTGTTGTCCAGTATATTTTTCTATAAAGTGTCCAAGATTATACAGTGAAGGAACTATTTTGAAAGTCTCTAGAAGACTGATGATTTTTTGGCCTGGTTTTAACATCTCTTCTTTATCCATTAGGCAAGTGACAGGTGAATGAAAACAGTTTAAAAAATTCATTATTGCTGTTTTTGCAAAACTGTAAAAAATGGAAAGATTCTTGTCACCTTATTGTTTCCTAACAATTTTATATTCCTCTCTTGTACCTGGCAAGAAGTGGATTAATTATATTGAATGATAAGGAGAACTTTTGCAAAACAGAATTTGGTAAGTGTTTGTCTCAGACTTATGCTCCCATTTACCAGGCTGGCTTTACAGGGATCTGGAAGCCTTTTCCCTTGGTATCTAGCACACCAGGGCGCTTGATGTTGCTACAGCTGTATCTCCAAGTATTGCCCCAATACTAAAAACTTTTTTATATTACTGTGTCCATTGACCCATGGATCACACTAAAAATACATGCTTTCTTTCAAAGAGTATAATGCGCTAAAAAGAAGTTAATGTGTGCTCTTTACTGCCTTTATCTGCCCCTAAAAATCTGTAAATACAGATAAATAGGTTACCTTTAAAGTAGTTCTCGAAACAGAGCAGAGAAGGACTGAAAATGAAATCAAAGTACTAGGTTTATTTTTTGGTTGGTTGACTGGTTTTTTAAGGCTTTCAAATTACATTTGGCTCTTGATGAAGCAGTTAAATAGAGTGCCTTTAGAATTAATGTTCTCTTTCTTTTCTTCAAAGGAAATTAGCCATTAATCCTGGTGAATGTCTTCTATAAATACTTTAAGATTGACAGTTAGAATTTATTTAGGAGTCAAATGAGTCTTTATCCTCCATTAACTTTACAGATTGCTATAATGAAAGTCATTCTTTCCACTGACTTTTTTCTATACATGGCTTCTATCCAGCAGATTCCTTGATTTACATGTTTTAAAGTATGTGTCACCCAAGACTATATCAATACAAGTTGGAAAGACTTGCCTTTAAGAAAGCTTAGCTGCTGAGTCCAACAGAATATCAGGTCCAGGATACTTACCTAAGAGAGCAGCATATGTATCAGGGATGTGGCAGACTTGGGTGGAAAAATCTGTAAATTTTCAGCCTGCAGCTACCAAAATCAAAGAATGGACCCAGAAATTTTCTATCCAACATGCCTCTCTTTTTTTTGTGGGCTGGACAGACTAGTTTTCTCTTGGAAAGCAAGGGGTATCTGATGAGGAAAGTTGCATATTCTTCCCCACTATGACTGATTACAAGGCCACCCGCTAGTTAGGACTGCATCCTAACTGAGACCATACTGCACTGCACTGTGTAGCAGCATGTAATGAAGGACTTGCCTGTCCTGCAAAAACTCCTGCACCTTCTGCACACACCCATGGCTTATCACTTTTTCACTGATAGCTTCAAGCTTGACTGACAGCAGCAGTGTTATGCATGTAATTCAAGGTGCAGGGAGGTGTGTGGGGTAACCCCAGAAGTCAGGCTATATAGATGAGGTTTAGACACTGTTCCCCACCTGGTTGTGGGCATAACCTTTCCCACAGCTTGCTGAAATTGGTGGAAAATTCCAGTGAGGCCTTTCAATTGTTTTCAGCAGGTTTTGGCTGAAGTCCAGAGTGAGTCATTTGTTATTTATTGTGTCAGGTTGGAAATGAGTATCTTAACAAGTGGATGGCGCAAACAAAAGGAAGGAGAGAAAAATGCCGCAATGAAAAAAATAGAGTATCTGATGGAGGCACTGAAATCAGCAGGGAGCTCTGGACACATTACTCTTGTTTCCTATTTTTTTAACATTTACATACTTTTTTTGCAGTCCATTGGACATTATATTGAAAAGACTTGCATCGTTTTCAAATAGATTGTGTAATTTGCCAAATTATACTGCCACATCTGTTTGGATACTGAGTGCTATAAATTAAAGGAATCTAAACTGTGGGTAATTTACAGACGTCTCAAAGTTAGGCTTTCCAAGTTCTGTGGGCCACAGGTGTGCCTGAGAACGGGACTCAGAGCTGGAGCCAGCAGAAATCCACAGTAAGAAAAACATTTCTCTAAAGACACACTGGAATTGAAAACCAGATTTCCATCCATTCAGACTGAAAAGCTCTTTTAAAATGAGATAAAAAAATACCAAAGCAGTTGTTACAGAGGGCAGACAGAATCACTACCCCAGGTATAGTTCTCATTTAACACATTTAGTACTGTGGTTGTGAAACATTGATCAAACCACAATACCAGGGGATTAGAAGTGATGATGGAATGCTACTAACTGCAGTCCTATTTCTTTTCTTCTGTTTATATTTCCCAAGCAAGCTGTACAGGCAGAGCTAGGTTCTGTTAGCAAAATAATACCTTTTATATGTTCAGGATCTGTACCATCTTGTTGTTGAAGCTAAACAAACAAACAAACAAACAAAAGCCACTTCTGAAAAATGTAGAATTCCTTACCACAATTGTGGTTGGGGTTTGAAGGGTTTGGTAGGCATTTATAATTTTTATTTCTTTTGATTGGCTGTTTTGGCATTGGTTTGTGGGGGTTTTTTTAAATTTCTTTTTTTGTTTGTTTGTTTCTCTTGTGGGGTTTTTGTGGAGTTTTTTTTGATAGAAACAATTTTTTTTTTAATGGAAAATAAGGTGTGTGATCCTTAGATACAATAAAAATACAGCAATAGCACTTCAAATTAGCGGAGCACACAGCTTATGAATTTGTATTTGGTGATGCGGGAAACTATACAGAAATTATGCCTGCTAATATAAAGTAGTGAATAGGAAAAGGAACCCACACAGCCCAGGACAAAATATACCTTGCTTCCACAAAGACCTGTGAAGATGCTGATTCATTCAGCTGTCCTCCCTGCTATAGGCTGAGTTTCCAGTCTGCTCTGCTGTGTCCTCTGCCAGTTGTCCTACCTGCTCCAATAAATAAGCAGGTAACATAGTGAGTTCACTGACTAGCATAAAACAACTCATTTCACACATCCTTTCTGCATTCTAAAAGGCTGTTAAAAATGTCTGTTGTGTCTTGCTGATCCCTTAAGGTAAACTCCTCAATTTGCTCTCCTATCTGCAAATTCCCACTGAATATGAATACCATCTTAGACTTTGTGCTTCTCTCTTTATTTTGAAATATTGCTGTAGTACTTCAAGAAGGCCATTCTATGAAGATCAGTTCTTGTGCCACTTGGGCATTCATTTTGCTACCTTGATTTTCAGAACATCCTCATAACTCTCTAAACTATCTAAATAGTAGGAGAGTGATTCTGAAATTCTTTATATCCTAAACAACTTCATGTTTCATTCTGATTTATTATCTTTTTTGGTAAATTTTAAAAAGCAGCATATTATCCTATCAGACATGCAAATTTCCAAGTGGTCTAAGGTCAGAAGAAGTTAGATGTATAAGTCTTAGTGATACATCTTATAACACTTAGAATTAACCAACATGGTTCCTCTTTCAGTTTTCCTTAAGTTAGTTTTTACTCCATTTTAAAAAACAACCCAAAAACAAAAACACAAAAAGAAACAAAAAACCAAATAACAACAACAAAAGCCCCACAAAACACCAATAACCTGTCCTGGTGTTTGAAAAGCTAGGCTTTTTGCTTCTAAGACACTTAAGACTTTTAAACAGAGATGTAATGGCTTGTATCTTCAAAGACTATCATAAATCTTTGTCACAGAGAGGAAGAGACATAAGAAGCATTGGAAATTGTTTTTTGGCTCTCTCCTTTGCAGAATTGTTATAATTTTCTGAAGAGCTATCCCTGGATAATTCATTTGTCAGCATGAGAGTTTTATTGTTTTTAATATATTGGTTTATTCTTAAAAGAGACAGAGGAAAGCCATCTAGAGTACTTGTTTGTTGGCTAACAGTGCTGGTTGCAGCCGTACAGTTCTGTATGGACAAGGAGTTGCAGAGAAAGTCCAAATGGCTTGTTTGATCCTCATTTTTATATTACTCTGGTTTTGGCTGCCCTTCTGATTGCCCACAAGAAAGATGGTCACAACATCACTACACTTTTTAAGACCATCTCATTTTGTTTATAGAGCTCTTCAATCAGAAGGTCACTGTAGGTGTCTGTTCCAGCTGTTGCTCTGTTCTTTCCCACTCACTGCATTTACACTCATAATGTCCTTTTATTTATAGTTTCACCATTCGCCCAGCCTGGGACCATGACGGGGTCATTTGGCACTAGAGTTGCTTTTATAGGTTGAAGGTTCAAAGGATGTTTTGTCCCTTTCATACACAGAACTGCAGCTTAGAAGAGGGCAAGAAAAAAGGCAGTCCTTCCTCCTTTCTTCTGTCATGGAGACAGATGTCCTCTAAAACTGCATGCAAGATGCGAACTCGCATGTCAGGTTGTCAGTCAGTGTGCTCACTGTTTCCTCAAACTGCATTACTTGAGTAGCATAAGGTGGTCAAAACTCGCAGTGTGCAAAGAGCCTTGAGGGGCAAAGAGGAACAGCTGGAAGGGAGCAACTTTATCTCTTCCTCTGACAGAGGTTCCAATTTGTTGCATATTGGCCTGCTGGATCCAAAGCTATCTTTGTGCATCCTTGCTCTCCCGCAGGGGTTGGCACAGGCCTCTTATTAGAGATGAGCACCAATGGATTAGACAATATTTCTGGGTAATAATTCATCAAGTCTGATTCCTATTCAAGGCAATGCTCTCTATCTTCTGTACGATAAAATCAGAATACAAACCAGCAAGAGATATTTTCCCAAAAACCATATGCACTTTTTGCCATGTGTGTACACCTGAATTCCTGCCACTTGCGGAGAGCCTGCAATCTGATATTCTATTGACATTTCCAAGCTTTGCCTGTCATTTTTTCAGCAAACTTCATCTGGATTTCAGGTTGCCCATGAAACTTGAAAGTAGATTTAGTAGCAAAAATTGACAATGTGAACATCTAGTTAGAGGGGACCTTACTGGGCCCCTTTAAAGGAGAGACTTGCCTTTAAAAATGAGTAAATAAGAGTTTCTACTTCTTTTCATCATGAAACTGCATTGAAAATATGAACAGTAATAAATCAATGGCTGAGAAAAATGGCAATGTACAGCTGGGCTCCCCTCCTGCATAGAAATTACATTGGAAAAATCACACACTTTTCCCTTTCCCTTCTAATTGACCTTGTAAAATTTAAGCTGTAGTCTCTCTAAAATATCTTTTAGTGCTGCAAAATCCTGAGAAAGGCTCAGACTATGAGAGTGTAAATGTCAAAACAGGCAAGGAATTCTTAAAAAATAATGCAGAAAATGCTGCATCCCATCCAACCTTGTTACCCCTCCTTTTGTGTAAAAAGATAAGTTCCACTTGTTAAAATGCTTATCCATCAGAATTCTTTTAAACTGTTCTGCAAAGCTGTGCTTGTGTAGGGGATCTGGCACCCACATTTATTTTTCTAACATATGCTGACAGTGCTCATTGATAAATATTACAATAACAAGGGGAAGAAGTCCTGTGTGGCTTACTTCTGAATTTTTACTAAAGGACTTATTACTGAAGGACTTATTACAGGCTTATTACTGTAAATTCCATTGATTTCAGGCCATAAAGTCATTCTATATTTGCCAGGTCATTTTTCTGAAAACAACTGCATAAAGTGAGAGTGTTATGCTTGTGCTGTATTTTTCTTAGAGTAAGAAGGCTGAAACAATTGCTTGCTGTATGCTGGACATTACTTAGCAAGACATCTGGTTGTTTCTTGCATTACTTATTACAGCTTTCCCTCTTTCTCAGTAGATACAAAGAGGTTTTCTTGGCTGGTTGGTCTTTGGTTTTGGATTTTTCTTTAGTTACAGAGCTGGCCACAGATTAAAAGGTGAAGGTTATGCAAGCTGATTTCACTAAAAATTCAGTGTATGGAAGACTGAAAAAGATCTGAAAGACTTGGATATTGCTGTTCTGGGTCAGTCATTAAGGTCTGTTAATTGACAAGTATTTTATGGCTGTAGTGTATTAAACAGAGCATTGTATAAATGATGTGTTGTAACAACTTGTTAGCCAATGCTTAAAACCAAGTATACATAATGGGTCACTGGCTCATTATCTGGTATGATTCATGAGGCAACTGTGAAAATATGAGGTTTTGGAAGGTTTTTTGTATTTTTAAAGAAAGTCATCCTTTTTAATAGTGAAAGAAATGAAACAACAGCAACAATACACAAAAAACTTTAGCAACAGTCTGGTTTTCTGTTTCCCAGAGTCAGCACTCATCAGTATTGGTGACTTCAGTGAAAACAAGTCTTGATGCTAAATAGTGTTTCTCTTCACATGCAGCTCACGATCTTCTGTGTCTTGAGGAGAAGCAACTTGTTTAACTAGATGAATTATGCACTTTGTTTGGATTTGATTCTTAACATTGTATTTTCCCTGACTAGTTAACAACATTGGAATGCTTCATAATCCTCTTCTATGCCATTTCCTTAATGGGCCAGACATAGGAGAGGTAGGATTATTCTGTGGATTTCATCTTCTAATATAACAATGAGGAATTGTAATTCATTGAACAAGGCACAGATTTTGCCCCTACTACAATCAAGTATTAACTGTTCAGTTGGTTTGGAAATAAACTGGGACTGAAGAAGCATATTTTGATTTGGTTTTAATGCTTGGAAGAGCTTGAAAGAGAAAAAGAATGGTAGATTTCAGCTAAACTGTAGGAAGCATCCAATGATATAGAAGGGAGAATGCAGCTGACCTGGCTGTAGCAGGGATTAGCAGACCCCCTGACTCCCTGCTGTCTTGTAGTGCAATGAGGTCCAGTCTATTCACAGCCACAGCTGAAAATATTGAGTTCTTTTTAGTATTATTAAAACTTACTTTCTTTGGAACACATTTTTAAGTATGTGGAAATAAACAAACAAACAAACCAAATTAAGAAAAAAAAAGAAAAAAAAAAAGAAAGAAAAAAGAAACCTCATTTAAACAGCATTTACTTTGTGGGGGAATTAATTTACAGAGGTTTAATAAGGTGGCAGGATTAAGGATGTGATCAAGTTCTCCATTGCCTAATTGTTATTTACCCCTGTATCACTTGCAATGAAAAAGCTGGAATTTTAAAGTGTATATCTTGCTAGTAATTCTCAAGGTTCATTCAGTTTTTATGTCATCATCTCTTCCAAGTCAGAAATCTCAGGTAGGTTGCTTCCCTCAAACTCTGACTTAAGGATGAATTTACTGTTTATTTGCTTCCTGCAGGACCTTGTCAACTACAATATTATTTCTGTTCCAGGTAGGTATGTGACACATTCCCATCTCTTTTGGGGTTGTAATGCATTTCGCTGGAAAAAAGTCAGTCCCACGTTAGAGTGACCAACCAGCTTTTTTGTGTATTATCATTTAATTCATCAGCAGGCAGCAATTTTTAACAGGAATGTCAGTGTTAGTTTAAGGAGCCCACCTGTTTCTATAGCCTGTGAAATATTTTGATCAGAGCTGACTGGAAAATTTTTAATACAGTTTCTCAGTTGAAACATATGCTTGCCCTACAGCTGAAACAGCTAAAACAGTTTGCAAGTCATTTTTGTTTTGGTATGAAGGGAGATTTGCTTCAGAATTAAAGTTTTCAAGACAGGTAAATCTACAGTTTGAATTTTAATACCATACTAGTGGGTTTTGTCACAATTCTCTTTTGCCAAATGTTTTTGTATCAATGCAGGGCAGAAACTCCAGGAACTGTCTCCTAATTCTGTGTTGTTACCCCTTGGTGCTAATTTTGGTTGGCTACTTCCCTTCCAAGAACATTTAGTATTTCGTGCTTTTCAACTCTGATTAAGATTTGTATTGCTCTGCTGTTTGCAAGCAGCATGTTAACATGAACATGAGCAGAAGATCTCAACCTTGGCTTTCATGGCTTTTATGTGTTTCTAAAAGTGACATGAAAATTAACTGCAGATGTTTGTCTTTCTTTGGCTTTCAAAATTTACATCCCAAATTTGTTGTACTGCTTAATGACTTAAGATAATAAATCCCAAAATAGCAATCAATGGAAGCAAATTCTGTAAGCAGTTTTGTGATATTTCTGCTCCTAGGATTTATTCCATTTATATGTCAAAAGAATAGAAAGATCTTCAATATCTGAATGCTATATACATATATATATGCCACTTTGTACCATCTTGGCCTGGATACAAAACTTTTTTCTTTTTGTCATTTCCCACTTTACATATCTCTCAGAATCAACCTCTTTTGTTTTTGCAGTGGTTAGGCATCGCTTTCCCCACTGCTGCAACCACATCCTTTTCAGTCTTTCATGAATATTCACTTTCCTCCAAATTACAGAGAAGAAAGTATTCTCCTACCCAGCATTCCTCATGGTTAGGTCCAAATAATCTTTAAATCTTTTTGGATTTTCCTTTCCTCTCCCTGTCTGGATTCCTGCTAAGATCCCGTTCACCATTTCTAGCAGTGTAATGTCTGAGGTCCAGGTATCCTGGCTCCCACAGATCTCAGTGGGATTTTCAGCACTGCAAAAGAAGGACCTTTTTGCATGTTTTACACTTTATTGGGAAATTCCTCTTCACTCAAGCCATGTGACTGACCCGTGTTGTCAGGCTTTGTGAACCCCACCCTGCTCCTACTATCCTCTTGAGCACAAGGACACTACTAAAAAAAAATTAAAATCAGGAAATAACAAGTATTAAATTAAACTGTGCCATTAATTTTCACTACTGACCTTTACAAGTTAGGCCACACTGCTGTCCTGACACAATTCATAGTGTGAGTATGACTTCTCCTTGGTACCCAGGCTTACTATCAGTAATACCCTTCAAAAGCACAAAGAAAAGCTGATTTCTTACCTGAAAAAATGCATTTAATTTCACTTTAAAAATCAAATGCATGATTAAGTCTTTTGCTAAAATAAGAATGAAAAATAACAAACTAATTAGCACCAAAAAAGACCCTAAAGCTCTTTCTGGAAGCCGAAAAAAATGTTATCTTTTGCTGATTTTCAATAATTTCTGATCCCGCTACCAGCAGAAGTGAAAATGCAAAAAGAACATGGAGTTATCTTTCCCCTTGCAGTTATGATTCCATGTTAAAGAATGATGAAATTCAGAGACTGTTGAAAAGCTTTGGATAAACATAAGACTCTCACTGCTTAGAAGGTTAGCTTTTGCAATTTTTTGACAATTCAGATGATTTTCAGGCCACAATCATTCCTAAAACATTTTCCAAAATGTTGAATGTGCTATAATTTAGCTATCTGAGCTGTGTATATACGGCTGGATCGACTGAAAAAAACCCCTTGTTATTAAAATAAAATCAGTTCAAAAACACCATCAGGAAGATGGGGAATAGGAATTCTTAAAATACTTGTCTTACAGATGACAAAAATAATTTTGAAACTGTTACAACCAAGATAGTTTTTCTATAAATTTGAATTGCTTTTAGCTTCTACCTCCAATATCTTTAGTGGTAGTTAGGCTTTTTCATTATAACTTCTGGACTTCAAAGTCTATCAATCAGTAAGATATCCTCTACTGCTGTTAGTACTATATAACTATATGTATAGGAACTCCCACAAATTGTCAAGCAATTGTAGAACAGAGCAGAATATATGTATATATATACATCTGTCCCCAGTTAAAAATGTGTGGTAGAAATAGAATAGGATGTGATGGGCCTGATCAGTCAAGAAATAGCATTTGAATATATTATCTATTCTTCTAAGAGTGGTAGTTAGGCTTGGAATAATGCTTTTCAAGCTCTAGAAATACCCATATTACTGATCAGAGATATTAATTCATCTCTGCGATTAAGGATCCCTGTTCTCCTTTTAATACTATGTGTAGTTTAGACATGGGGTCCTTAAACTAGAAGTTAGGCTTTCTGATAGATTTCATAGAAAACATTGTTAAATGCTGCATGTACTTTGAGGAAGTACATGCTTTTAGTTTTGGCAAAAAAAACCCTCTTACTGTTTAATTTTCATTTTGTTTTCTTTTGTTTTTTCCTCGTTGTTGCTAAATGTGTTGGGTTTTAGTGATGTGTACAGGGAGTTTTGAATGGGGAAGCTAAAAAACCAGCATGGAGCAGGATAAAAAATGTGCTGGCTAAAGAGCAAAGGGGGTCTGCCAATTACTTAGGAGAATAAAAACTTTCCTCTGATGACAGACTTTTTTCACTGTTAGATCTACAGTTGCATGTGCAATGTTCCTGTGGTTCTGATTGCAGTAGGCATTTGAATTTCACTTATAACATTATTCCTGGCTGGTTTAGACCAAACTAAACTGTAAAAAGGGGGTCTTTTGAAGATGTGATTGACAGTATAATAGGAGAGCTATGCCTTCTGGGGAAAAAAATGTTTTCTGCTCATGCAGCCTTTTACTGTAATCCTGTAAAGTCTAAACAGAATGTAACTGTTTAAATTAAATTTCAGCCAGAAAGGTCTAATTCGGAATCTGTCCTCTGGTTCAAGTACTTTTCCTTGTCCATTATATACAATGTACTCTGCTACTAATGTAAATCTTCCACATTGCTTTATGAAGAAATCCCCATTAATTGTTTATCAAAGCATTGTATCAGTATAACAAATGATCAGTATGTGAATACCATTGCTCCATTGAAATAATGAAGTAATATGAATTAGCACTACCTGAGAACCAAGAATTAGTGAAACTATGTAAATGAAATCCAGCTCAGGGTGTGTCCAATCCCTGGAATATTTTTGCCTTTGATTAAATAGTATTATAGCAGTGCTCACAATCTGTCTTCATTCTGGGATGTGGTGAATTTTGCTAGGCTCACTTATCTAGTTTACTTAAAACTGTAGATGCACAAAAGTGCTAGGTTTTGTTTATGGAACCAAGAATAAAATTTCTGGTAGGTGAGTGGTGAGTTGCTTAACTTCATAGATTTCACCTTAAAATTTTGCTCTGAATTTGAACCTATACACTTACAAAAATGAGGAATAAATGATTTTGAGTAAAACTCCAAAACTTGATCAGCTCATGTTTCCTTCAAATGAAAAATTCTAATGATATTTTCTTGAATGTAGCTAAAATTTGAATTGGTTAAAAAAAAAAAAAGAGCCATTCTTGCTAAGAAAGTATAGTTTTCTATTTACTTTTTCTCTTTTATATAAATCTCTTATTGCTCAAAATTTGAACTTCATTCAAATCAGAGAGTTTTGGACCGTTAAAAATGTTTACTTAATATTATTTCGAAGTGATATGGTACATTGGTAGTATTATGTTGTCTTGTTGTCTTTTTTCATTCTCAGGTATCTTTTAACTTTGGGGTTTCTTTTGTTTTGGCTTGGTTTCTGCTCGGTTACTTTGTTTGTAACAATTATTTTTCAATCCCCAGGAGGAAAATTATTTTACTTGTCAGCATAATATCATGACAGTGTTGGTGTTACATTTTTAAGACTGTCAAATGATGGGTTTGAAAAACAGGTTGTCTTTTTTCTTTACTAGGACTTTTATATTTTTAATTACAGAGGAGAAATTCAACCTTGTCAACTTTCTGACTATTTCTCAAAGATATAACTCCTAAAATAAATCTCTCTTGAAAGAAACTCAACATTTGCGAAAAGTTAGTATATGCATACTCTTCAAGGTGTGGAGAAAAACTTAGAAAGACAAATCTAAAAGATTGAAGCTAAAACTTTCCGTCAAATTCAGAAACACTTGACTTTGAAACATTTACCTGTAGGTTATGTATGCTACTAGGTAAACACTGAAGGCACAGGTTTTATTTTGCTCAGCTTTTTGTTACAAAAGAAACAGAAGTGCAAGTGTCTGACTGGCATGGTCGGTGTCATCCAGAGCAGAGAGACACATGAAATGATAGCTAGAATATGTGGGACTTGGGGGTGTATATCTCTCTTTTTTCATAAAAGTGTCAAAGCTTCCAGTGCAGTCTGTAGTAATACTTGTTGCATGTCTAGCTCAGGACAGTGCCGGTTCCACCTTTTCTGGTGCAGAGAAAGAGTCAGCCTGGCCCATGTGCGCCAGCAGAAACTGTACCTTGAAAACTTCATTTCTACATTTTCCACCACCGCACTGGGCCTTAGATTGTACAATGCTAGGCCATTTGTTTTAAGGACAGGTTCACACTTATTTCTGAGCATAGTGAAAGCACTTAGTTTCCTATGCTAATGGTTTGTTTCATTTGGTTTGGTTATATTCTAGGCTTTTATAAGCACTTCTACAACCACTACAAGCAGAGTATAAGGCAAAGGTTGTCATACGGGTCTTGCTGTATCTTGCCAAGTTAGCCTTCATTTTAGCAAATTCTTCAAGAATATTTGAGATGCCTAAACCTGTATTGCGTAACTGTCCCCAGTGAACTGCTGGGTGACTCTGCCAAGGTTCTGTCTTCTCTCTTTATTCAGCTTTTCTCCTTATTTCACCATATTACTACGACTTATTCCACACGGTGCCCTAATCCATTGCAAGTTATCTGTTAAAATACGTCAGATGTTGTGGGATTCTGCAGAGTGCCTTTTGTAAGTATTAGATAGCATTACACTGTTGCTGTTACTATTGTAATTTTTTTTTTTTTTTATGTAGCTATTATTTATGGTGTTGCTGCACCAATGACAAAGTATCAAACCCCTGGTGTTATTACAAAGACAGGAGAAGCGTTTGTTAGTGAATCAGTGGAGTACATCACCTTTGGAGACTAGATTTTGGGATGTTTCACCCATAAAATTCTGATTGAATTTGGTTGTGGGTAAATGACTTCCAAATACTTCAGCCAAGTCTGTCTGGGCTCAGCCTGTTCTTTTCACTGTTTTCGTAGACCTTGGATATCAAACGAGAAAGAGACAATGGGTTCTAAAAGGTAATATTCCACCAGTAAAATATGCAGAGGAATACACAAGTAAAGTGTAGTGGTAACAGTACAGTATGATTTTCTCTGCTTGTGACCCTTGAGCTGAGCTCAGTTTGATGTCTGGTTAGTCTTTATCCTCTCTCCATTTGATGTCTGGTTAGTCTTTATCCTCTCTCCAGATGCCTGTTTTCATGACCTTGCTAAGGAATTTTCCAAGACCTCTACTCCTTCACAAAAATTGGCCAGCAATTTCAAAAGTTATTAGTGGGGGAGAGGAAGGACATAAAACCAGAATGTACTATCACAGAGACATAATTTCCTTGGATACCATGCTAACAAAATAGGGTAAACATTTACACACAGCAGCTGTTAATGATGAGCATTAAATGCAAGTATAAGAAAGGGAACAGATTTGCTGAAAGCAGTGGAATTAACATTTTCCTCTAAGAGAAATGTAGTTACTGAAAGCCTGGAGTAAAAGCTTTTGTGGGCCTTACATAGGCTTCAATAAAATTAAATTACCATTTTAAAATAATCTTGAAGGTCACAAATAATTATGCTTATTTGATGTTTATGAATAAAACAATAATTTGCTTCATTTCCATCTCGTTCACAGTGTATTTTCATGCTTTCAGTGTGTGTTCTGTGTCTTTGGTTGCTTTGGAAAAGTCAAGGAAATTTGCAAGAAGAAAAAAAGAAATCTGTCTGAATGTAAAGTACACACTGGGCATTGGGAAATCTGCATTGATTAAAAAAAATGTATTTCTTTCCAGAGCCTGTGAATGGCTCTGCAATATCCAATATGGAATGTAAGAAGCAGCAACACAGGAAAAGGATAGACAGTAATTCTACACTGGTGAATGAGTCCAGAAGACAAGTGTTTTTATTGGATGCCTGTGAAATCAAATCAGATGCTATTAAAAGGTATTTGAAGGACCATGCAATCACCAAGCATAGTCATTGTGGGTTCATAAAGGGAAAGTCCTGCCTAATTGATTTGATACCCATCTAGAGTAAGGTTACTTGCCTAGTGGATGAAAGGAAGGTGGGGGATAGAGGCTTTTCTTGATTTTAGTAATATTTAGTATGATTTTAGTAAGATTTTTGATACTGTCTTTCAAAGTGTTCTTCTGGAAAAGCTTTTGTGATGATCAGGTTCACAGTGTACTGGAAGATGAACTGGCTGAACATCAGAACTTCAGGGGGTTTTTGTAGCAAAGCATCCCCCACCCCCGAGTGGGCATCTCTGTA
>VXBB01016403.1:63235-76267 GCA_013399915.1 Illadopsis cleaveri | reverse complement strand
TTTTCTTTTGTTTTCTGTAACATTTTTTATTTTTCATTTATTAAACTTTTACTTTACAAAACACCTCTGAAAAGTAGTCTTGCCAAGATTATTTTAAGCCAATCTGCAAGGGCTGGACCCTCGGAGATTGATGCATTTACACATGGTTCATAACACTTTGGCCATGTGTTAAACCGTGTCAGGTTTTAGTGTGTGGGGCTACATCTGCCTGGTGAGCAATCACCAGTGGTGTTCCTCAGGAATTCATTGTGGGACCAGTTCTGGTCACCAAGCTTATCAGTGATCTGGATGCAGGACTTGAATGCACAGTTTGCTGACAACACTAAACTAGGAAATGCTATTGACCCTCTCAAGGCTCAAGAGCCTTGCAGAGGGATCCAAAAACGTTGGAGCACTGGGTAACTATCAGTGGCATGAAATTTAATAAGAACAAAT
The DNA here is from genome assembly GCA_013399915.1 of Illadopsis cleaveri. Taxonomy (NCBI): domain Eukaryota; kingdom Metazoa; phylum Chordata; class Aves; order Passeriformes; family Timaliidae; genus Illadopsis; species Illadopsis cleaveri. The sequence goes on along the minus strand of VXBB01016403.1, from coordinate 75,832 downwards.
ACATATTCTGGCCCTGGGATGCAGTAAAGCTGGGCACAAGTATGAGCTGGGAGAGGAGTGTGTGTAGAACAGCCCTGCAGAAAGGGATCTGGGGGTGCTGGTGGGCAGCAGCTCAGGGTGAGTCAGCAGTGTGTGCCTGGGCAGCCAGGAGGGCAAACCCCATCCCGGGCTGCATCAGACACAGCAGCACCAGCTGTGGTTGGGATCATCCTGCTGGATTCAGCCGTGGTGCAGCCTCACCCTGAGTCCTGTGTGCAGTGCTGGGCCCCGCAGGTTGAGAAGGGTGGGAAGGTCCTTGAATGGTCCAGAGGAGGAGAACAGAGCTGGTGGAAGGGCTGGAAGGCACATCCTGTGAGGAGCAGCTGAAGGCTCTGGGGTTGTCTGGTTTGGAGAGGAGGCTCAGGAGTGACCTCATTGCTCTGTACAGCTTCCTTAGGGGGGACCTGGAGAGGGAGGGTCTGATCTTTTCTGTCTGCTCTGGATGTCAGGAAGCACCTCCCTACCGAAAGAATGGTGAAACACAGTCACAGACTTCCTAGAAAGGTGGTTGATGCCCTGTGCCTGTCGGTACATCTGGACAATGCCCTTCACATTGGGCTTTAACTCCTAGTTGGCTCTGAAGTGGTCAGGCAGTTAAACTACATGATCTCTTTTAGTCCTTTCCAACTGAACTATTCTATCCTAGGCTAGGCTAGTTTATGCTATTTAATCAGATGTGTTTCTGTTCATTAAAAATCAGTAATTTCTTGTATCTTTTAATTTTGAATGTTTATTTAACTTCTGCATTTCAAAAAGTATTTATAAAACAGCATGAAGATAGCAAGGACTCTATTAATAAATAATTGCGAAATTTTTTTGCTGAATGTAAGGGACAGTCTCTGCAATCTTTGCGACTTAGATGGAAGAGAAATCACAAAATGTACCCTGCTAGGTCCAGAAATTCCTGTCTGCTGCATTGAAGTTAATGCCATCTGTGGACAGCACATCATAGATATATATTATAGAACCATTTAGGTCCTAACTTTCTGCACACGTCTCCTATACTTGTTGTTGTAAATCTCAAAAGAACAACTAAGGATTGTGCTGAGATCTCTGAACTGAGATAATGAAAATTGCAATACATAAAATGATATGTATCTTTCCTGCAGTACAATCAGATTTGACCCAGATCTCCAAAGAGTTGGAGAAGAACCGCTTTACTCATGTGGGCTCCTGTGAGTTGGTTCTGCCACAGAACTCAGTGAAATGGCTGATACACTTGTGTTCTTTCATGTCAGAATTAGAAATAAAACTATTGCTTGAATATTATCACTTGATGTAGAAAACATCTGGAAATAAAACTGAGACATCTATGCTGGACATTTCAGCATTGCTGGTTTGAAAAGCAAGGAGTAGAAACAGTTTGTTCATCACTCCATAAAGACTATATTTTCAAGTGATTAAACTGTATTCTTCTAAGTGTTATATTTGTGCAGCTGTGCAGCAAATAAATACAGAATACAAGATATGTTACATATTGCATGTACACCAAAAGCTGTTAAAGTTCCTGGGGGAAATGCACACTGAATAGGAGGCCCAAGTGTGGAATGCAGGGTTTGTGTTTGTCATTAGTAGAAGTGCCTATTTCTCCATGTATGTATATGCTCAATCAATACCTTCTCAGATACAGCATGAATGAAGTACGTCTCTTTCCCAGTTCTTGCCCTTCAAACACATTCTGAGGCCCTGTCCCCAGGCAGCTCTCTGCATGTTTGATTTACATGTGTTAACAGTCCCTGCAGGGTGAAGAAACACCTACGGAGCAGCGAGCACTCCTACTTTGCTTGAGTCAGTGGGGGTCACTTAGGGATTCAGTCACAGCAGGAACAAACCTGAGGACTCCCTTGCCTGCAGCTTGTCCCAATGCCAGCAATATAGCTACAAATTCCCTTGTTATCTGATTTTCACACGAGTTCCATAATAATGTTAAAGACACATGACAATTGTGTCTTCCTACAATGACAATTCTTTGTCACTGGAAACAAATGTTTATCTGACATTCAAGGACCCTAATAACATTGAAGTATCATTGGTACAGGCACAGGTTAGTGAGTAAGAGACTTGATTTCCAAGTCCTGTAATCTGTGACAAACAACAGTTCCATATTTCTTGTCTCACACTGGTTTATAGTTGTGCATTCGGCATGGGTGTTGCATTCTGGAGGCTGTTGAGTAGAGAGCTGAGCAATCAGCTTAATGTCGATTTGTTTCTCTTGATTAACATAAGGATACTGTTACTTGCTGCTCTTGCTGGTCAGTTTGTAAAGCATCCTTGTTTGACCTTTCAGCTCAGGCCAATGGTGTGATTCATGGGGCATCCTCGGCAGGGCCAGGAGTTGAGACTCAATAATTCTCATCAGTCCTGTCCAGCTCAGCACATTCTAGGGCTCTAAGATCCTGTTATTCCATTTGCACAATATTAGGCCAGATCTTGCTGACTTCCAATCTTTTAATGATAAATTGGAAGTGCTCTCTCTAATGATAAATTAATCTAAGTCTGCAAGAGGTTTTTCTTGCTTTGACTTCTCAGGAACATTAGCGAGTGGATCAGCCATCAGTGTGTAAGCTTGGAGGAGAAGCATCACACCTTCCTCTTCATTTTGTAGACCATGTGTTCTCTCTAAGTGCTGAACAAACAACTCAAAAGTTTTCTTATCTGCTCTTATTCTAAGTTACATTACCTGTTCTTGCTCTTGGACCTCGTTGATAGGGAAATGGAAACAGAAGGGAAAAAAGGCAATTCTTCCCAGTACTCCCTACCGAGGGAAAAGATGAAGGAGCAAACCAGCAAGTCAAGCCTTCTGCTTCTCCCACAGAACCCATAGCACAGAATTTCCTCTTTTGTGATAAAACATTGCTAATAATCACAAAACCACACACTGGAGCAGTAGCTCCTCATTGAAGGATTCAGTATTACCCCTGTTTACAGAGTAGGAAGAAGAGGTGCAGAGAGGTGAACCACCTGCCCCGAGCCACCCAGAGGAAGGACGATCACCTCAAGACAAATACTGTTCACCTCTCCTCAGCCTCATCCTCCAAGGAGCCTGTGACTTCTAGGGAGACTCATGGCTCAGAAAGTCAAATGTCTTCAAATTAAGTAACAAAAGTAATGGCTATCCACCTAGAGCCAGACTTTGCTGGGCTTGTGTGATTATATCTTGACTCCACCAAACCTGGGAGTTTGATGAAAAGCTCCCATCCATACCTTAATGGAGGGGTATACCTCCTTTTTCCAGGGTCACTGGATCAGCGAGTTACATAATGGTTTCGACCTGGAAAAAACTTCAAAGATCATCTACTCCAACAGCTTTGCCAGGGGCAGAGGCACCTTCAACTAGAATAGCTTGCTCAGGACCCCATCCAGCCTGGCCACAAACACTTCCAGGGTTGGGACATCCACTGCTTCTCTGGGCAACCAGTGTTCCAGTGTTTCACCAACCCCACAGTGAAGAAACTATTTCTTATAGATAAAGTTAATCTACCCTCTTTCCGTTTAAAACCAGTGGCTTTTGTCCTGTCACTAGACACTGATAAAAAGTCTCTCTCTCTCATTAGACTCCTTTGTCTATTGGAAGGATGCAATGAAGTGCATTCTTTTCTCCAGACTGAACAACCCCAACTCTCTAAACCTTTCTTCTTAGGAGAGGTGCTCCAGCTCTCTAACTATTACTGTGGCCCTCCTCAGGAACATCAGGTTCATGTCCTTCTCCTGCTGGAGACTCCACAGCTGGCTGCAGCTCTCTGGGTGCACTGCTGTTCTGTTCTCACGAAAACAGAGGACAGAATCCCCTCCCTCACCCTGCTGTATGTCCTTCTTTGGATGCTGCCCAGGGTACAGTTGGCCTTCTGGGATGCAAGCACATGTTGCCAGCTCATCTGTAATTTTTTCTATCTTCTAGTATTTCCAAGTCCTCCATAGGGCTGTATTCAATCCATTTATCTCTCAGTCTGTACTGATATGGAAAATTGCCCAAACCTAGGTACAGGACCCCGCACTTGGCCTTGTTGCACTTCTTGAGGTTCACATTTGCCCTCCCAAGCCTGTCAAGGTCCCTTCCTTCAAGTGTTGACTGTACTGCTCAGCTTGGTGCAATCCACAGGCTTGCTGAGGATGCACTTGATCCCTTTCTCTACATCACTGACCAGTAATGGTCCCAAGTGACAGGATCTTGGGAAATTTTGTGACCTCTTCAGCCAGAAAAAGAACTCCTCTGGTGTATTTCTGCTTCTTAGGGCTGCTTCAACAACTGTCTACACACAGTATGCCAATTTTGGCCCCAGCCAAAATCACACACTAGAAAAAATCCCAAAAACTCAATGTGGAGTTTTCATCCTGTCACAATGGGGGCAGGCCATTGGGAAGACTGTCATCAGTTTCAATTCCCCTCAAATCTGGTACTTTCATGGAAGAAGACCTTTGGCTATGGCAATCTTCTGTATGGGCTGGGTGCCAAGGATGTTGAGCCACAGTTTCGTTTGAGCATGTAAGACAATCACCCAACTAATGGCACTGCAAAAGCATTAAGTGAAAGGTACGGAATGGCAAGCCCTTCAAGAGTGTGCTGTAGCTACAGTTATTCCCAAAGAGGGCTTATTTCCTGATTTTTCTGCAAGGAACTAAACCTAGCATGCTTTTCCTGTGAGTATGCATGGGCATAGTCACCTACATATGACTCCACAGTGTTGGTGGCTTGAGTTACCTTGAAGTTGGTCTTCAAAAAGAGCCACAAAAAAAAAAAAATCAAAAAATTGGAGAAAGTCAGGCCTTTTTGTCCTTTATACCTTTGTCAGGTATAACAGTGCAAGTGCAGCACAGGTTCACTAGGGGTTTTGAATGTACAGTGTGCAGGCCAGTACAGAGTTGAGTGAGGGTTTTGCTGGTTTGTTGAGTTTTTTAGTTGGTTGTGGGGTTTTGTTTTCTGGGGTTGTTGGGGTTTTTGTTTGTTTATTTTTGTTTGTTTACTTGCTTGCTTTTGGGTTTTGGCTTTTTTGTTTGTGGTTTTGTTGATGTTTGAGTTTTGGTTTGGTTTGCTTTTTTTGGCTTTTTGGGTGTGTTTGGTTTGGGTTTTTTGCTGTTTTGTTGTGTTTTGGTTTTTACTTTTGACTATTTTTATGTTTGTTTCATTGGAGTTTGTTCCCCAGATCACTATTTTTTGGGTAAAGATAAAAAAATTTACAGCTCTGGGATGCAAACTTCAAATTTTTGATTCACACAGATTTCAGTTATTACATTAGTCACATGTTCAGGCAAAGAAGAAAATTACTCCAGAAAAAAAATCCCCTCAATTAGTGCAAGACTACTAGATTAAGGAAAAGAGGAACTATGCAGCTCAGGATTGCTTTTAAAAATATGTTGCATTCTATCAGTGGATTACATCAGCAGTTGAATCAAAGCCTTATTTTCACAAGATTGAAGCTTCAAGGCTGTCTAGACAAGTAATTTACAGCAAGGGAAAAAATCTAAACCATTGAATCCTAATGTTGTAAACAGTCTGTTATCAAGACTGGTAATACAGACAGGGCTCTACTTTTCTCAAGAACCACCCACAAGAGAAAGAATTTGATATGGCAACTTGCCTGAAAAATTTATTTATGTTATCCCAGTATGTGGTAGCTGCATGAAAGAACTGTATGAGTGGGGAGTGCTTTGCTGTGGGAGCAGCTGATGGGATTGGCCTTGACAGTAACTGCAGTATGCACTTCAGAAATGTCAGTCCTCCTAAAACACAGAATAAAGACAGAGAGTCTTCAGACAGTTTCTTGACTATTCTCCTCTGTCCTTTGCTCTTTCTAGCATTATGGCATTCCAAGAATCCCAAATTAATCAAAACATGTGTAGAGGGATAGTTGTCTTTCCTCCCGCACTCTTTCTTTTTTGAAGAGCTGTCTTGGTTAAGAGTGTACTTGCAGACCTTCTGCATGGTCTTGCAGCCATGGTAACATATATTCTGGTACATATGGTTTTCTGAAGGTGAAGGCAGAGCTCAGTATTACAACCCAGAGTTTTCCAAAGTGAGACACACCATCAGTCACTGTCAGTGGTTGCAGCAGGAGCATGGCAGACATCTGGTATAAGCTGCCCCTTGACATCCCCTAGCATCTCCTGGGACAGCTACAGGACAATGAGAGCTTTCTAAATCCCATTTTCAGTCTTGGATATTAAAGCTGGATACCAGCATCCACACTTACACATTTAGGTCCCCGTTTTAGAACAGTCTGTGTGATCTACACTGAAATTGCTGTCCAGCTTAGTGAACACATTGAGAGTGTGATGGCAAAACACCCTTCTGACTTAATTCTCCTACATTGATTTTGTTGTATTTTAACCTTTCAGAAATTATTAAAACCAAGAGTGACTGAACTGTTATATAGAGCATATTTTGAACTAAAGCAATCTAAACTTCTTTGATGTTTCAAATCTAGCTGAATCTGGGCATTTGTAATGAAAAACTGAGGCATTCCCACCAAAAAGGAGACCATCTGTAAAACAGTTCTGCCCTCTCCACAATGTTTTGGAGTTTTGATTTTAGTGGGCTTGTTGGGGTTTTTTTGGTTTGGTTTGGCTTATTTTCCGTTTGATTTGATTTTCACGGTTTTTGGGGGGGTTGGCTGGTTGTGAGTTTTTGTTGTTGTAGTTGCCAAAAAGAAAGGTACAAGAGAAAAAAAGCTCATTAGTGTGCCTGGCTACTTGCTTGGTGAGGCAAACACATAAAAGGAAGCTGGCCCAAGAGGGCTATTACATTCTTCTCTCCCCTTCTGTTTCCTCCACTACTCTGCAAATTTCCAAGTTGAATGGTTATGGAGTGAGTGAGTAGGGAGCAACGTCAAACACAACTTTACACAATGAAGTCACATCTTGATAGCTTTGCTAGCTCAAGGGGACAGGATAAAGTCTACTGGACAATGACCTGTTGACATTTTGTATCGCCCTGAAGTATCCAGGCAACTAGGATTGTTACTCCCTATGAACAGATTAAAAATACATTGGTTATTTCCATGGAACCTTTTGGAAAATCTGTGTGGCCAAACAATTGTTGCTACTGTTCAAGATACTAAAGGTCTCTTTCAATGGAATGAGAGGCTGTTGAAACTGCGACCTAGGAGGAGATGTGCTCCTGCCGAAAGACTTTGCTATGTTGTGAGCAAAGTTTGTGCTGAGGAAATACGTTCACTAAACAGGTCAATGAAAATTAAATCAACATCCAAGTTCTTTTCACTGTCTTCAAATAGACATTGGCCTAAAATTTACTATAGAAGTAAATAGTGAAAAGAAACATTGATAAAAATGTATTTGTGCAAAAAATACTCGGCGAAAGAAAGGAAGAAGTCAAAAGCAACCATTTTGATGTAGACTAAAGCCTGTTTGGGGTGCAGGAGAGAGGGGGACATGGCTGTCTCCTGTGCCTGAGCTGGAGCAATAGAAGGGGAGTGATCTAGGCTGAGGACTGATGCTGGTACAGAGCTCAGTGGGGGGCTGTGATTTTTAAGACCTCTGGATCAAAGTGTCTCAAATGGAGACAAGAACATTTATCCCACATCAGAGATACTAAGATGTGAAGCCACCTTTTTGGAAGACTTACTGCAGACACAGGGAGGCTGGTTAGTATTACTGCTGTTTAAAGTCTTAGAATATGATAACACTGCAAGTCCTGGGAAATTTAATTCTTTCCCTACAGATCATACAGCCTAAAATGACTTCTGGAAGAAAATAGATGCAGCCTATGTTAGGATTATAGCTGCTTGAATTTTCCTGTCCAGGGTGGGCTAACTTCTACAAGTGTGCTTTAGAATGTAGTGATTTGTCAGCACAGAAAGTAAGCAGGAGAAAGACTTCCAGTGACCTCAGTGGGCTTCGGCTCAATCCCTACTGAGACAAAATGAATCTGCATAAAACCAGATATTTTCTGCTGATACCAGATATTGTGTTTCAAGAAAAAGTAGAGTATTGTAATCTGTCTACACTCAGTTCTAGCAGAGTTTTTTTAAGCAGCACAAATTTCTCACAGGGAAGTGACCCAACTGAGTTAATCAGACAAATTGATACCTCTTATTGAATATTGAAGTGCTATTATTGAAATTAAGAGATCAAAATACCAGATTTTAAATGCTTAAATGCCAGCTTTAAATGCTCAGGATGTCTGAGCCAGTGTCTGGGAATGAGGTGTAAATTGGCCTTACTCCTGGAACAGGCACTGCAAGGATGTGCTCAGCAGGGAAGTGAACAGGGTGAGGGAGGCCAGTGATGCAGATACGTCTTTGTGCTGCTGGCATAAGAAAATATCCTTCTTGTATCATACTGGAAAATAGAAGCATTACCTGGTGCTGAAACTGTCTCCTGGGAAGCAGTAAACCAAGAGTTGACCCCACCACTGAGATGTGCTGTGAGAGTATGTAACCAAAACACAGTCAGCAGTGCAACTCTAGCTTGTGTGTGGAGAACAGCAGTAGTGTGTTGCCCAGGAGCACACCAAATTGTACAAAAAGCAGAAGAAGTCAGGGTTGAGAGAACAAATTAGACCTTTAGGCTTTATGTACGCTGCTGTTTGCAGAAAGCAAGCTTTAAAATGATAGGGAGCCATGCAGCTATCTGAACAGATACCTCTGGAGGGCACTATGACCACAAAATAAAACCCTGACAGATTGGCTACTATTTTATTCCCCTGGTTTGCTTCTTCTAATGGCATTGCAGGCTTCGTACATTCATCCAGCTATTCTCTCCAAGATACATACTGAGAGGTTTTTGTTTGTATGAGGTTTTTTAAAGGAGAAATGACAGAAAAATCAAATGCCGATTTCAAGGGAGTTTTTCTTGAGACAGAACACAGTGAAACACACATAAAGGCATCAGTGATCTTTTTTCTGCCTCAGCCATACACAGACCACAGCATGTTTCTGCTCCACACTTAGCTGGAAGGTCTGACAATCCAGCAGAAAGTCCTGTCTTTTGTACACTTCTCAACAACATGCCGTCCACATTAATAACTTCCGAAACACCTGACGGGGCATGCTCACACCAAAAGCCCACTGATGTCAACACAATATTGAAGAAGGATCAACACGACAGAAGATCAGCCCATGGGGCACACCTGGTTCTGGTTTATGTCTGCTCTGCTTGCAGACTTTGGTCTAAATCCCCTATGTTGTTCCGTTCCTACCCACAGGCGAACATATGGCTGGGAGTCAGATCATCTGACTGTTCTATGGGCTCTTATCTTTCACTGTGCTGGACACAAGCAGAAATACTCCTAGATCTTGCTCTGGTAGAGCAAACAATTATACAAGTGACATTAGGTGAATAAAACATCTTTTTGCCTTTGAAGAACACAAAAGAATGTCATATATCTTCTTGATGATCAAAGTTGGCTATGTTGCCCTTTTTGTTACATGTACAGATTGTTGTGTTTGTCTAACCTTTACAGCATGTAAGGCTGCTTTAATCTGTCATCAGATTTCATAGTTGGTCTGCCTTAGGTTTTATCTCAGCTTTGAACAATAAGGTTTAGTGAGAAAGTGTAACTGGGTATTTACACCCCCTTTTTATTCCAGCTCAGATTTTCACCTGCATCTTCTTTCTAATCCACTACACCCCCTACTCTCCAGCCTGTGCTGAGCAGCACTGATGATTTAAGATTATAGTAAACATTTCACTTCAAACAGGATGGAAATATTTCAGATACCATCGGAATGGTAACCTCCCTCACACACCGTGACAGAGGGACTTGAGTGTGCAAGAGTGGGAGAAAAGAAAGAAGGCTGTAAAAGGAACCGAATTTAAGCATTGGCAGCCAGACAATGGAGTTCTCTGGCAGACTGGCATCTGCAAGTTGCCTGGAGACTTTTTGGGCATGGTCAGGAACCACAATGGTCATGGAGCTAGGCTTCATGCCACCCTCAACAGCACAGCCAGTCACAGCACAGCTAGTCACACACAGACTTCACAGCACCATTTTTAAGCATTCTTAAATCTAAATCACCTTGAATTGTAGAATCTAAGCCTGGCTTTCTAAAAATGTAAATGAAGTTCTGAGCCTATGTGAAAGTTATGAGACAAGTAAAACTTGTAACTTCAGCTTTTTCAAGTCATCTGAACAAATATCTGTTTTTGTTGTGGTGACTGGCTGGCTGCCTGTATGGTCGGCTCGGTTAGCCCCACCACCGAAACAGTTCTGTGGATTTTCGGTCGACCGAGAGTGTTAGCATGANAATGCACCCCCACATGTTTTAAACAAGTAAGTACTGATTCCCTGATATTTTAGAGTGAAGAACCCAACTCAGCTTAAACAACTGAAGTAGCTCATCTCAGTGGGCTCCTCCAGGGCTTGCTGCAGCTTGATCTGTGTCTGAACTCTAATACATAGATAGGTCAGTGCAGTGAATTCATTTCTTGACTTCTTTAATTTGTTTTGATCCTTAGATGGGACGAATATCTGTGAAAACTAAAGCTCCTTTAAGATGAATATTAATGGAACCAGTTTTACTAGCAACAGTTGAATACTTTGTAACTTCCATCAAGGGCCATTCTTCACCTAGTTTCTCTCTTCTCTGCTGTATTTTACAGAGGCAAAGTATCTGGGTAACCTGGAAAGAAAGCCTTTTGATGAATAAAGGTATGCATGTTAGAAAGGCACGTAGTGGAGAAGAAAGAAACCTAGAGATGAGATGTCTAGGGAAAGAAATGAGAGATTTACAGAAGTGGCCCTGTTGCCAAAAGAAACTTGGAGAAATGTCTGCAAGGTATGGGTTTTGGGCATTACCTCCAGTGAGACAACCAAAGGATGACAGCTGCAGACTGAGGAACTAGAACAAAGACCTAGGAGAGCAAAAAATGTCTAGGAGGCATGAAGATGAAAATCAGCTTGTGAGGCAAACACCTAATACCCAAAGGTAGGTGGAGGGAGTTTCTGTAGAGGGGAAATTGAGAAAGCAACAACAGGCAAGTCATTTGGGTTTGGCTCCTGTGCCATAAAAGCAATGAAAGTCTATCCATTATGTTCAATTCGGTCTATCCCATTGCTTCTCCACAAGTCTAGCAGATCACTCTTATTCCTAAGGGTCCTAAAACTCCTTGCTACTACATAGCTTGAAATGTGACTCCATCAGAGGGCAAAACCAATACCTATCCCATTTTTTTCTCTCTCCTTCTCTACAATTTTGGTGTGTGATATAAACATGATTCAATCACATAATGGGCATGAGCTGGAGGTTATGTGGCTTCTGCTGTACCTGAGTTTTAAATCTATTTTTTCCCAGTCAGTATTCTGGGGCTGTTTTCCTGCAAGATAATGTAGAACAGCCCACAGACCACAGTTTTAATTAAAGCCTGAGAATTTTCTTAAGGAAGTTCTCCAGACTTCAATGACTAAAAGCTTCTGAAGATGTTAGATGTATATCACACTTAACCACTTGCACCCAATGTGAGTTTCTCAGAATGGATAAACAGAGCACACTCTGCCTTTTTAGTCAGCACAGGAATAGTTTTGAAAGGAAAGATGTTTAAGAATTAATTCTGTACCAAAAGAAAACCAAACCAGCAGATGCTCTTGGTGTCTGAGACAAATGTTTGCAGAACACTGTCTAACTATCTTCACATGCTGATTTTATAGACACAGGCTTTAAAAGGCAGCTTTCTTCTCCCACAGCTCCACCCACATCATAAATCAAGAAAAAGATCAATAAATAAAGTAACAAAATATCTCTGCTGCTGATACACAGTAGATGCCAGTTTCTCTTCCTGTTCTGTTTGGCAGATTCCCGTGAATGGCACAGAGTGGGTGGCCCGTACATTGATAATCACCTTAATTTTCAGAGTTGCCTCTACTATTAAACTGTCACTGATCCCATCCAGATTTCAGAAACCAATTTTACTGATGAAATCACATAGAATTTCAGTAAAAGTTGAATAATATTCTTTCAATATTGAATAACAGTGTGGGTCTGGCTGTGCTTGCAACATAGGCATATGGCAAGCACATGAACAACATACTGTACTCTGAGCCTATTGTTTTAGTTTGTTTCTAGCAGTTTCAGTCCAGAAAAATCCATTGCTAGTAAATTACTTGTGATGGTTTGTTAGGAGAAAAAGATGTTATAGCAGAAGAATATCCGCTCTCCTTGATGCCCTCCCTCCCCGCTGCCTGTTGAGAGAGTATTAATGTTGTGCACAAACAACTTCTTAATTTTGTTTTCTAAGTATAAGCAAGTCTGGCAAAAAGAAAGTAAACTTCATGTTTAAATAAGAGTAAGTCAAGATTTCTCAGGAAGGATAGTCCTTTGTTAGACTGAGTGTCATACTTGGATAAAACAGGAAATCTTATGGGCACATATACCCTATTTCAGGTTCTAAAGTTATAAAAAATATTGCCTCTTCTGTCTGCTTTTATCCTTGTACATTGTATCACAGCTACATTAACATAACATTTTTTGGCATTATGAATTCATATGCTTGTGAGGAATAATCACAGATACTTGTTTCTTATTTGAAATTTTCAGATGTTGCAATGTTGGTTTTGGAGTTTTGAGGACACACTCCCAGCCATCTCACCTTCCTTACCTTTTTTTT
>VXBB01016403.1:30492-63176 GCA_013399915.1 Illadopsis cleaveri | reverse complement strand
TTTTTTGGGTTTTTTTGGTTTTTTTTTTTTTTTTTTTTTTTTTTTTTTACTTTCTGTGATGTAACAGGCTTCATAGTAAAAATGAAAATCAGTGTATTTTTTAATTTTTTTTTTTAATTTTTAGCTATAACACTTTTGTATAGTCTCTGATCTAGTTGCAAGCCTCTGCTTAATGTCAGTGACAAGTTCCCTTTTCTTAATAGCTTAATGATTATAGAGAGAGCTTCTGGTTCCCCAAGTGCCATGTAATTCAGCAGCGGGCATATTCTTAATCCCATTTAAATGTGGAGTAACTTTCTACTTTTTCCACAAATGAAGGTCCGCCCAGTACTGTCTGATATGTCTGATATGGTGGGAGTGTTCACAAACACAACAAGAAAGTGACAACTGCTTATTCAGTGCATTTTCACACCCCATTTTATGCTGTAGCGCATCCATGTCTGTGCTGGAGATGGCTGTTCCCTTCCTTAAAACTGTTCCTGCACATGCATTTGGCCTTCTCATTTTTTTTGTCAACAACCTTCTCATGAAATTTTAATTTCTGTTGTAGGAGGTATATTGCCTCCCCAGGGAAGCAGTGCAGAGTACAGTCTCTTAAAGGATTTGAGATGCTTCCCTTCTGGTCTGGGCATTGTTGCCTGCCCCCTTCTGGGAATGGCAATTGCATGGATCATCTCTTGTCCTCTTTCTTACAGGACTGCTCTTTGCCCCTGGTACTCAAAAGTTGTGCTGCTGAGCCTGGCCTTGAGCAATGTGAAAGTGTGGCATGCAATTTGATGTGAGGGGGCACATCAGGTCGGCTCCTCTAGGGAGGAGGTGTTGCCCCTAGTTCCTCCAATCATCAAGTTATCTGGCCAGTTACCTGGCCAAAGAAATAGACCCTGTGTACACAAAAGTGGAATTTGGCTAACTTCACCTTCAGAAGCTACTTTCTTTGTTGAACGTGGCATTATATTTCAGGAGGCAAGCAGAGTTCCTCTAGGCACTGGTAAGCTGCTTTCATGCTGCTAGGGTGACTTCCTAATGTGCCAGCAGCACCACGTGTAGCATTGATGTAGGGAAACCTACACCTAAGCTTGGAGGTCAGTGTTACACTGGGATAAGCCCAAGCACTGTTAGGGTCATGTACGTCCTTTTCCTTTCTGGGGGCACTAGACACTTTAGCATTCACATAAATAAAGTATGTGTGAAACATATGTTGTATTTCTCCACACAGGCACATGTGCATGACACAAATGCTCTGAGGCTATTGGGTCATCTATAATGCTCTTTCATTTTTATTACCAAGTAGACACAGTATTATTCATGTACACAACTTGCATATTCACTATTATTTTCAGCTGTTATGAAGTAATAAATATTCTTATACATCTGGCCATAGCGGTGCTGCTATTCTTATACATTTGCCTTTCTCCCATCACTTCTCTTAAAAGTTCAGTATTGGTCCGTAAGGTTTTGGAATTGTGACAATCATTTTATTCTGATTAAAGACATATTGCTGGATAAAATATTTGCTCATCAAATATGTGTTGAGCCCCTAGATAACAACATTGAAGAAAGAGCTGGACTGCTAATCTTTGGAACTCACTGCTTTGGAATTCACTGCTGCTGTAACAGCACCTTTGATTTCATAAGAAGTTGCAGGGGCAATACACCTCTCTAATGTTTGTGGCACCATTCATGTTTCCAGCTCTCTGTTAAATTGTAAAACTCATACTCCCTTTTAAAGATTGTCACAATGCAAACAGAGAAAGAGTCTTAAAATAAAATTTTGGGAAGAATGAAGTCAGAAATGATCCAGATAAAGTAGCTTCCCCCCATTTACAAAAGTGAGATGATGCTGCAGCAGCCCCAAGTTGTCTGCTGGAAGCATGTGGCACAGTGCCGCTGTCCCCCATGGAAATGCCTTTTCCCTTTTAGACCACATATCAAGCACAATAACTGTGGCAGTACCTATCACATTCAAAAATCAAACTGACATGAGCTGCAACTGCAAGCGTACAGGAAAGATTCTGTAGCTGCCACTGCTCCCCACATGGCAATATTAGGAGGTTTCCCCACACAGCCCAATGCCAGGGCATTGCAGGTTAGTTTCTCTGAGATTTCCATTTTGCTGGTAGAGCATAGAACTTCAAATGCCAGGAAAAGGAAATAAGCTCATGGCTTTTTCAAATATTTTCTATGGTGTTACTCTAAATATGTGCATGATTTGGAAAAAACCTAACAAAAACCAGAAAACCAAACCCAAAAAGGAGAGTGCCAATGGACCATTTCTCTGCAATCTTGTCAAGACAAGACTCTGCATGGTGCTTCACAACAGAATGACAGATAAATGGCATATGTCCCGAGGTGTGTTTCTAGTTGCTCACCCCCTACCCCCAGCAGTCTGTGTGGTACACTGACATCAATTTGTGCTTGTGGGAGTGCACTGCCACATAGGGAGCCATTGTTGCCTTTCAAGATACAGCTTTTTTCTTTTGAGATAATTAGCTTTTGCTATCAAGCCCAAACACTGGGAAAAATGGGGAAAATAAATCCTGCAATGACACAATTTACAAAGTGTGAACCTTTAGGATATTAAAATATTATGAAAAGAGTCTTCACTTCATTGGGTTCACTCATGCCCTCTGCTTTGAACTTGACTTGCTCTAATTAATAAGAGGTTTCTTTGAGTCAAGGAAAAAACCAGAAGATCAGAGTGAAGCATAAAGGACATATAATCAGGCAAAAGCCTCTGGTACCAGGAAAGGAGGACAGCACTAAAAACAATCAGTGACATTGGAACATGGTAGTTCAGAATACACTTATGCTTGTAGAAGCATAATAGTCTTGTTCTCAATTCAGATATATTTTGAAGGTATAATCAAATGTTACACTGTAGTTTCTCATCAGACGGTGTCCTGAGTAGGTCCTGACATACATCAGCATTTCAGAAATGACATTTAACGTCTAACAAAAGATGAAACATAATTCTCCAGGTTTACAAGAATGGGTAATAAAGACCATGAGTGATGGTCTGGCAGAAAAGTCCTGGCAAGGAGGATTACAGTGGATTTTAATATGACTTTGAAATGTCATATAAGGGTTCTTTTGAAGTCTACATATTTTGGTATCTGCTTCTCCTTCCATGTGCTCCAGGTCTAGTGTGGCTGCATCAGAAAAGCTGAATGAGTGCTACTATGCACATGGTATTGTGCAGATTTAAGTGCTGGATTGTCCCCTGGGAGCAAGCCACTGAAGAAAGCCCTGCCACAGATTGCTACCTTTCTTCAGCAGTGGGATGAGTCAAGAGAACATGTGCACACATGCAACTGTGTGTTTTCATAGGCCATGTCTTCTCCCCTTTGTGCTCCTGGTGAAAGATCTTTCACCTCTGAACAACTGAGTGCCATGCAGGACAAGACTTAAGGTGACATAGTTGTCATTAGCTTCTCCTTCTGTGCTGCCGTGGGAATGACACTTAGGAAAGGGGAGCTTCTTGATGGCAAATGTCTTGGCCAATACGGAGGGCATTCCTGATTATGTAACTATTAGCCAGAGGAGAAACTGTGGTCACCTCCAGCAGGCTTCTCTAAAATCCACCACAACATCAACAGTAGAATTGCTGACAATCCTTCCCCCTCTTTCTAGGTAGCTGAAGTTCATTCATGATGAGGGGCTTGTACTGCTAAACCCAAGCCAAGCATCTTGTTTTTTCCAGTAGATGAAAGATGAGAGACCTTCTTAGAACAGAGTCTAATCTGTGAAGAAATGGGGAACTCAGCTTACTCACTTCATAAAGAAACCTCGAAGGAAATTTTCTCTGTTAAAATTTCTCTGGTTTAATAGCTGTGAAGTCATAAAATTTAACTGAACAATGGTTTTCCATATGAAGGTCTCTTCAGTCAATAGTTCCTCTCTAAGCTGTTCCAAATCATCTTGGCTTCAGTAAGATCAGACACTCAAACAGCCAGTGCAGGAAACAATGTGACTTCTATAAGTTTAGCAGCTGTTCAGTTTGCTCTGTTGTGGTGGGTCCTTCTTGTGTGCAATTTTTTCATGTTTCTCACAGACTTCCATTATTGTGCCTATTAGATAGGACATATAGGAGATAATTTTTTTAAAGCAGTTTATGGGGGAAGGCATTGCCTATTATAGTATTTTTTAATTGAGATGTAGACAGGACCCCCACTTACTGAACCTCTAAATGGCTTTGCAGTAAATCAGCAATACAAAAGGGGACTATCTGAGCTTCCAGAATCAGACAAATGTTTTGCAGTCCCAAGTGGTGATTAATGTCAGTGATATTTATTTATCTCATGAACACTATGACAAAGTAAAACACAGCCTATTGAATTTCTTGTGTTTGTTTCACCAGAAAAAAAAATTCTTTTAGTCCTAATTCTGTTCTCCTCATCTACAGGTCAATAGATTATAAATACAGTGGAGATGGAACATATTTATACTTCATGTAGCCCAAGCTCATCAGTTGCCTTGGTTTCTCCAAAGGGCATCTGCCCTGAATTGGGTACCACGGGCTCTTGTCTCTTGCCAAGGGTGCAGTCAGAGGTTCACTGTCATGCTGCTGTACCTTGCATTCATCACTGCTGCACTGCTCTGGAATTATGTGTCCCTGAGAAAAAATTTCAGATTTCATTTAAAAACTGCATCTCCCTAAATTTTACGTGGAGGATCAGTTGTATTTTCAATCACAGAGAAACCAGGAAGCTGTAAAAAAAGTTGTATAACTGCTGTTGGAGAGAAGGTACAAGGCATTTTGTTTAACCCTACAATGCAGAGTTTCATTCAGACATTTTTCTCTCTTGTAAAATAAAGTTGAATACATTTCTACACAGTATGTCACTTCAAAATGTGAAATCAAACTTCTCAATTTTTTGTTTAGGATGTGTATTAAAACTTCTGCTTTTCCCTGTATGGTTAAGACTTCTCAAAGTGTTCAACATGAATTCCAGCTCACTTTTACAAAGCAAACATTATCAAAACTAACTCCAAAATCATAAAACACAGTTCCTCACTCTCTAACTGCACTTATTTCTAGATTTATTTAGAATTTAAGGTATTTTAGGCTATGGGAGAATATTATTACAATTTATTTATTCCTTTGATGCAGTAATTCCCTGGGAAAAAAAATCCTGCATCACTTACAATACTGTTGTCCCCCATTTGGAGAATTATCAAATGTGTAATAATTGCTCTGAGAATTGCAGTGAAGCCAATGACAGCCAGTGTCTGCCTAAGACTTGCAATCCAGATACAAAATTAATACATGTGGCACATCTCTCAGCAGAAAACTGCTTCTTTTTCTCCTGGCAGACAGTTGGTATGAGTGGATTGCATCTCTGACTTCAGGAGTCTGAATTTGATAACACTGTACATCCATAATAGAGATAGTCCAAATACAGGATTCTGGTAATCCCAGATGAGTCATCTTTTTCATAACCAAATTTCAGATTATCCAGATGTCAGACACATCCTTCAGTTCTAAAATTCAGAGAATACATTAATTTATTTGAAATCATGACTCTTGGACTGTCATGGAGTTACTGGGATGATTGGAATGTATCTGCATTCCATGAAGATTTCAGCAGACTTCCCACCACACTAAAATATTCAGAATGAGAGCTGGCAGGTCATAATTACATTCATATATTCACATGCTTGCGTGACAGTTTGTATATATTATCATGACAATGTTTCATTTTCTTCTATATATTTTAGGACTAAGATGTTAGGAGTATCCTTACTATGTGAGAGAGTTGTTAATCATTTCTGTCTGTATCTACTCTACTATTTTGAAGTCAAGTTTTTCCATGCTAGCTCCAAAACAAATCATGTGGTTTAGGTAATTTGAGCTGCATATTATCTCACAAACTGAGATGAAACACAGAGATCCACTATGGAGCTGTACCAAAAAACATTCAGAAAAACTTTGGAGACAAATGCTTGCTCACAAAACATTTTCCGTAAAGCTCTGTCTCTCCTGGCTGGTGTGGGCAGAAGGCAACAGTTTAATGAACAGTAAACAAATTTTGAGTGTCAGAACTGTGCAATCTTTTCCATGGTTCGAAAAAACCTCCAAGATCATCAAGTACAACCTTTGACCACCATGCCCATTAGGCTTCCTACCTCTTTCCTCCTGGAAGACAGGTGTTGATGAAGGGCCAATACTCTTGGCACAACAAAAATGTGTGTCACTGATGGTACGAGCATAGAGGTTTGCTATTCACTTGAGGCTTGTGAGCAAAAGTCATTCCTACTGATCACTTTGAAATGAGCCAAAATTTGCTAAATAAAACATATATCCAAAGGTAATTGTTCAGTCTTGGTCATTATGGGACTGGTTCTTCTACATTGGGTGCAGTACTGTAAAGCAGAAAGGTCTGTTTAATAATCTGGACTAGCTTTTCCTTTGTTTTTCAGGGACAGTGTGATTGTCCAATTAAAATTACCCCAGGGATTGGCTGTGCTACAGTTTATTACCAAAAAACTGAAGCACTTAATTACTGCAGTCCAAGTTCAAGCATATGACCGTGCAGGGCAAATGTTTTCAGAGGCCCAAAACAAGGTAGCAATGTTTATAAATGCCCTCTGCCCTTTTTTAAAAACTGCATTTAGCAATAGCTTGGTGTTTCGATGGTTCTGTGTGAGACTGTATCCACTCACAGCAAACAGCAAGAGGAAGCACAAACTCAGAACTGTCTATTGGTTGAGACTGCATCTCTCAACACATAGGGGTGTGTGTAGGGAGGAATGCAGGGTTACACCTCTTGGGCAGATGATTTTATTATGAATATGATCAGCACAGGGACTACAGAACAGGAAAGTTGATTGATGGTAAAACCAGGCATGAGCTAAGAGCTGTAACACAGGTAAAAATCTATGAAATGGTATTCAGTGACATGGCCAAGTGAAATTCTGTCTGCTGATAAACCTCAGATTTACCAGAAGATACAAGCTACCTTTTATGGTCCACATGGAAAGGAAGGACAATTTTGAATTCTCTTCTGGAAGAGCTAGGTGGAAGAAGCAGAGTATTTTTTTGACCAGTTTCATTCAGCCAGAGGCTTCTGTGGATGTGATAGACGCATTTCACAAATTATCATATGCTAATGTGATTTGATGGCCTTGTGAGAGTGCAGAAAATCAGCCCTGTCTGTCCCTAGTTCTGCAGACTAGCTTTCCTATTTAGTCAAATAATTTAATTCAAATAATTTAATTTAATTCATTTAGAGTTGTCATTCTCACATGTAAGGACGCAGGTCCACAACTGCAGGTGTGCACAGGCGCAGAAATCTGGCCAAATGCATCATTCTTTCCCTGTTAAACTGTGAGTGTTGCATGAATTTTCTGTGAAGTTTGTTGCAGATGTACCAAGCATTTACAAGCTTGCTACAGTGTTTCACGGGAAAAGCGGGGAGAGATATGCCCTTCTCAGAGAAGTCAGGTAAGCTGTACTCTTAGACTACTTCAGAATGTGATTTCACTAGTCCCCTAAAAAGATGGAGTGCAAATGGGCGCTGCTTCTGTGTTCCAGGAGATTTCAAAACTGTCCACGAATGTGTATTTTGAGGATGAGCTTTAGATTTTTAGAAGGGGGTGTCTGGACATGATTTTGTATAATGCTAAGGGTAGCCAGGCAAGAGTGGATGAGATAAACTGTAGTTTAGGTTAGATAGTAAAGTCCAAATCCAGAAAGCTATCTAAAATGCCATGTGGGTAGAGCTAACCACAGTTGTTGATCCCAACCTAAGAGTTGTGGATGAAAAGAACTCAGTGCTAGTAAGAAATCATAAACACTTTGGAAAAGAACATGGATTACAAAAGGGTATTTCAGTTAAAAGGGAATGAAAAAAACCCAGTTTTGAAGTGACCACCATTTGACATTTACCTATTTAAGTATGTTTAGGTAACTGAGTTTCAGATGCATAGGAATATTCAATGACTTTTTCTAGTCAGTGAAGAGGAAAGGAAGTTCTAGAGCATGGCTCCTCTAATCCCATGGCAGTGTCTAGACAGCTAACAAAAAAATCCTTACCACTGACTGCTGGTGAAGTCGAGCCTAACAGTTCATATGAACTGAAGCCTAGATGCAGCAGTATTAAGCGATGAGTACTCATTAATTAGATAATAAATGTTTAAATAAAATTTTGGGCACCTGAATTAAGATGAAATTAATTTTATTCCCTTTAACTGAAATAAGGAACTTCTCAAATGCTGTTGAAACAGAAGGAAAGTTGGTACTGCATTACCAGTGTCCAAGTACTTTTAAAAACCCTAAAACAGAGTTTCTAAGCTGGCATTTAGAAGACCAAGGAAATCTTGGGATTCCCTGGTCATCTTTCAAGGGTGCATTAGACTTTTGACAAGAGCCAGAGGAAATTACTCGCTCTTATGCAAACTTCTCACATGAGAATATCTTGGAGTGCATATGGAACAGTTTATGCCATCCACAAGGTATCCTTAATGAGAAACCTGTCTCATAGCTCTCTTTAAACACAGCATCTGGGGCCCCTCTGTTGGTCATAGCTTTCAGAGAGAGAAAATGGAGTACAAAAGTCCAAAGCCATCAAGGGCTTTGTAGGTCAAAGTCAACACCTTTGTCTCAATCTGGAAAAGCAGCAGGAGAGCAGCAGAGATCACAGAGCACTGGTGTCACATATTGCCATGCTGAGGAGTTGTCAGCAAAAATCCAACTCCAGGATTGCTAGAAAAAAAAACAGATAGCAAAAGGTTTGTCTTGCTTCATTTCAGCTGAGTTCTGAGGTTACCAAACTTTACAGAATGACAACGACCTTGTACATTTTTATAGTCCAGCAGAGTTCAGAGCCCTGGTAAGAAAGCAAATGACTGCTTGGTCAGCTCCTCACAGGCACAACAGTTCAAGGGTTCATGTTTTTTCTCTCACAGCTAAGCTGTTTTCCCAAGAATTTCTTTGTTACTTTTTGCCATAAAACAAAAGGTCAGGTTTGATGTTGCTCCTAGAAGTGTTCTTGTTGTTCTGTTTGTTTATATAACCTCCCTCTCTGTCCATCTGATGGAGAATGTCAGCTGCATGCAGGATGATGAGAAGAATGACAGCCCCAAAAGGAGGACCAGGGGAGGGGTACACAGAGCTGTGAAGGAAATAAAGGGAAAATAAGCAGAGTTTTGCCTCTGGTCATTTGCAGTCAGCTTGTGAGATCCTCTCACACACATTGCTGGGTTGCCTGTGACGTTTCTGAACACACAAGCTGTTATTTCCTCACAAGGAGTCAGCACCGCTAAACCCTTTCAGGCGACGTGGGTGGGCGCTTCAGAAGACAGACTGTCTCATCCCATTCAGGAACTGCCCTCTGTCACTGCTCTCCTGGCATGTTGGATGTTTGTTGTTTAAGTAAATAAACTGGCTTGTGTCTCAGGCTAGCTGTGAATGCTGTGCACTCCCACCACCACCCTTTCCTGGCCACTCCAGGGGAAAAAAGAAAAAAAAAAAGAAAAAGAAAACAAAACAACAACAACAACAACCAAAACCAAACCAAACCAAACCAAAAAAAAACCCCAAAAAACCAAACAAACAAAAAAAACCCCCCACAACCAAAAAAACCAGCCAAAAGCAACAAGAAGATGAAAAAGTTCACAAAGAGCTTGATGCCACCCACTAAGCCCCAATCTACAAATATTCAGTGACCAAATGGTGTTTTAGAGGCCCCAACATCCTGTCGGCACTCAGCCTTTTGATGAAAATCCATGGTGGAGGTGATTTCGAAACCAGCTTTCCTGTCCCTTTCAGAAAGGAGATTCAGGGAAATAGCTATCCCAGGATACTGTGGTTTCCCTTGTTTCTTCCAAATGTACCTTTCAACTTCCAAGTCAATGGTCAGTTCTGCAAAACTAAAATAGTAATTTTTGAAGCCCCATTGTCAGCTTGCCTCCTTCCTAGGCTACAGAATGTATGTGATGTAGAAAGGAGATGCAAGATCGTGAGTCTGCCCCTGTTTTGTCAAAGCATGATTGCAAACAGGCTTAATTCGTGTTTTACTGCATCTCCACTGCCCCTTTTTTCAGTCTTGATGCTAAGCTACAACAGGGAAAACAGATATCTGCTACAATACAGATCGTCTTTGGGGTAAATAGGAACTTTTCATATTGGCTGAGGCAGCATGCAGTTTTTTCATATTCTTCTCTTGGTGGGTATTCACATCAACCAAATGCAGAAACTTCATTTAATAATGTGGCCCTCCACTCTTAATTCCATAGGCAGTCAATGAGAAAAAAACAGGTCAAATCAGAATAATTCCAGTAACTTCTCTTTGAAATCAAGCTCTGCAGGATTTTCTTCTGCCCTCCTCCTCTGCACTGCCTCTCTGGCGCTGATCTACCAAGTGCAAGTAATTGAAAAAATTAAATAGTTTCTTCACACATTAGTCATTGTGCCTATGCCATTGGCTATGCTACCTGGGAACTGAGTTTGTCACTGAAACATTGCTTCTGGAGAAACTACTTGCAAAAAACGTTAATTAAATGAAAAGTACAGAATGGTGACAGATCCTAAGGATTTGCTCTATTGGTTCTGCTTTCCTCTACAAACACCTTCATCTATTTTCAGACTGGATTGATTACATCAATCGTATTAAGAGTTAAGGCATAAAAGAACCCCAGCACTAGAGGCACCCTGCAAATGCAGAATGGCTAAATTGAATGTTTTTGTAGGGTGCCTAGTAAAACTGCTTCCAGAAGTGCTTAGTTCGGTGAAAATGTGATAAATCAAGAGTTAGTCACAGAGAGATGCTGTGATCTTCCATTGATTTCCCTAGTCTCTCAATACATTTGTTCATGAATAATCTAAAAATACATTTTTCACAGTTATTTGTGCCTCTCCACTAGACAAGTAGGACAACAGAACTAAGCCTACAGGCTGGGAGATCTCAGCCCCTGAAATCTCTCAAGAGAGGCACCAGTGAGCACAGACAGGTTACTGGAAATCTCTCTGAACCCACAGCAAATCACCCTGTGTTTCACCATACTACTTGTGTCTCTTCTTCCCATAAGGACAAAGATCCAAAACTTAAAGGAATATTTTGATATCTGGGTTTCTTCTGATTCAGCAGTGCTTGCTACCACATGAACTCCATCAGTTTGCATCTGAAACTCATACAAAAAGCAAAAAACTCCACCCCCAAACCCCAGCCCATAGAGGCAAGACTCATTTCTAATTTTCCATTCAACTTTATTTTCACACAGTCCTCAACAGGGGGTCTTGTCACCAAGGAGGTGGTTTTCACTCCTACAAATAGGCAGTATAAAAGAAAATTGGTCTAATGCCAAATTTAGGGCACACTGTGAGTCAACATAGAAACTGACAAGAGAGTCATAGTGCTTGATACCATCATATTTAGCAGTTTGTGGGGGCCTGCCTCCAGCTTTGAAAATCATAGCTGTATATTCTATTTGGACACCAAAGAATATCCTTTATTTGAAAAATTTTAGATGAGCTTTGAAATCATAGGAAGAAATACTGTATAGCTTTCACAGAAAAATAAATGAGATCCCATTTCTCCAGCCTCCTTCGTTCCAAGTCAAGTAAAGTTTAATTTTTCAGTTACACTCACTTGGACTGAAATAAGCAAACAAAACAAAAAACAAGCAAACAAAACAAAAAACAACCAAACAAAAAAACAACCAAAAGAGATCCACTAGGGAAAAAAAAAAAAAAGAGTTCATTTAATACAGAACTTCAAAGCTCTAATAATAGGCACAAAGAAAATCTTAATGGTCAGATTCTATCATGCAGAAAAACATCACCAGGTGATATATTAAGCCACTTCTGGCATAAATAGAGGAGTGTAAATAATGAAACATACCCAATAATATGGCCCAAAGCATTTTAAAACTTTCAGAATCATAATGGCTGCAGTAGTCACGCTTCCACAACTGTGATTACAAACAACTGGATTCAACGTATTTTCCTGACAGTTTTTCTCTGTATTTTGTACTAAGCTTCAGCAGACAGTGAGTCTGGGAGTACCAGGGTACAACTGGTCATTCCCATCCATTCCTCAGCCCCTTCAGAGTAGGAGGAACTGCTGCTCCCAGAAGCCAGGCCTTTACTGTAGAAATGGCAAATGCCCCAGACCTCACCTCTCTGACCTGCTGTGTGACCCTTGGCTTTTATTTCAGAACAGTGTAAGTCCTATGATGCTACATAGCCCTTCTCCCAGATGAATCAGACATGAGTGGGATTATTATAAAGGCATCAGTGCTAGCTGTGTCAAAGACTATCCAAACAGCATCTCTCTCCTTACTAGAGAAGCACACTTATTTTTGTTTATTTCTTTTTCAGTAACTATATATTTGGGGTTGGGATTTTTTAAATCAGATTTAGCTCTGTTTTGGAAAAAGACCTTAAAATGGAAATGAGCTTATTATGCCTCTCCTGGATTGAAGTCATGTATCTCTTAGCCTTGCAAGCAACATAATGTGAGCAAAGAACCAGGTAGAAAATCTGTTCTGTGTGTGTGTCACAGAACTGACTTGATACAGATTGACTCAGAAATACAGAGACTGTTAAATGCTTTGTTCACACCAGCAGTTTATACGAGAAGCTGCAATTGAAAGCTGTAGTGGTGATGCTGAATACAAATGAGATAACATGTAATTTAATCCCAGTTGCAATTTGGAGCTATTGTTCATAGGACTCACTCATTTTAAATTAGCTAAACCCCAAGCTGAACTGACATTGTAACTACCTTATTTTCCTCTATATAGAATTTCTTGTGAAAAATCAAGGCCAAAGTATGGTTATTACGACAACTATAAAAATATTCTGCAAATTGTCTTTTTGTGATTTGCACCATGAACACAGAGAAGACTGTGTTAAGTAACTGTGCTTAAATTGTCACATGCACACACAAAAAGACTGTCTCTCCTCTCTCCCTCCTATCCTTGAAACAAAGTTTTAGAGAAAAACAAACCAGCACTGCAACTATGTTTGTGAATCCATTTCAACTTAATTTACACTATGCTAGGTACAAATGCAAACAGATTCTCAAGCACGAAGTTTGGCTGTTGCTCCACTCTGTGGATTCAAATTTGACTCCTTGCTTTGTTCTAACAAACAAAGAGAGCAAAGAACAATGTGGCCCTGACCCTTCTTTACCCCTTCACATACAAATGATTCCTTTAAATATTCAGATGCTCTGAGACATGAAGAGGTACCATGAGAACAAACACCTGCCATTCCTCTGGACAGCACTTTGACCAGACATTGCCTATCTACTTTTTGAACCACTTTAACATTCCTGGGGCTGTTTTATAAAGAAGATGGCAACAGTTGTGTTCTCAGGACATAGCCTGTATTTCTATGCCGAAGCACAGGAGTCCCTTCCCACATATCACATAAACACTTGCAAGCTCTCAGCAATTTTCTTGCCTGGGGATCCAATGCCATAGGCTTGTAGTCAGGGTTAGTCTAACAGTCCAGCTGCAAACTTCCTTTGAATATGTTTGTGTACATGTGCTTGGATGGAGATAGGAATCTGCAGTCTCCACACACTCTTCCTCTTAGGAGTGAGTCCAGACCTAACATGAGAGGAGAGTGTTAGGAAGTTGTGGGCACTGTCTAGACTGAAAGTACATATTTGTTCCTTAAATGCACAAAATATGTGCATTACTGATAAGATGGGGACACTGCTGGGCCTGGACCCAGTGAGAACTCCAGCAGTGGTGCTGTGGACACACATGGGCAGTGTAGGAGACAGATCCTTGGACTCTCTGCACAAACTGCAGCAGTCTGGTATCTTTGTTTCTTCCAGCAGCTCTGGGAGCTGGGCTGTGAAGATGCTGGAAGGTGTCATAAGGCTGTCAGGATTTGCTGTCTGGTGTTCAGAGTTTACTCATCCTCCCTCAAAGGTCCTGGGTCCTTCCTTGCATAGTTGCACTGACCTACATGGCTTATTTCTGAAAAGTTCACTAATAGGAAGAGATGGCTCCTAAGACTCACATAACTCACAAAATTATATTATCCCTCACTGGCCTTTTACAAATTCATTCTTAAAGTCCTTCAGTGCTGGGAATTTCCACCACCACCCCACCAACAATCCATGCCAGTGCATCACCAACTACACCATTGCAAATGTTTTCTTAGAATCAGGCACAAATCTCTCTTGCAATGATTTGTACCCATTTGTGTCTCATCTGTGATGGAAACAAAGAGTAGATTATTTAGAAGAATGATGTCACACTGAATGGAAACCTTGTCTTGCTAAATGCTATGATGATGAGTCTGCTCTAAAACTGTTGCATCCAGTGATCGCCAAGATTTTTTTCACTACTCTGGAGTACAGAGTAAGAGTTGGCCCTACATTCAGACTTTCCTCCAAAAAAAGGATCTGTGCTGCTGTAATTTTTAATGACAGAAGGCATACAAAATGGGATCAAAGAAAAACAGAAGAAAAGAAAACCTAAATCAGATGGTACTTTGAACTTGATGTGGTCTGAACAGGATGGTTTCCTCCATCTAATTAATAAAAAGCAACCTCACAAGCTGAGCAGAAAAAATCAACAGAGGCACGTCAACTGCTGTTTGCTCTGGAAAGCAATGGGACCTAGGCCCTGACATCACTGAGACTTGCCAATCACGTTCAACTTTTGATTTTTACTAAAGTTGCAGAAATACTCGCAGTCATTTTTGGTAGGCAGCAACAACAANTTCCCACAGGAAACTGTCATGTAATTGAAGTTAATTGAAGTTTGGTACTAAGCACTTAAAAGTAACTGAGCATCACCAGTTGATATTCTTCCCAACCACAATCTGTGAGACAGTTTTGACTTTGTTTTTGTACTCACAACATTAAATTTTTGACATTTTTCCCACTGCTTTTATTCCCAGGAAGAGATGCAGATTTTCCAGCATAGGTAAAATGACAACCAACCATTTTTCACATTGTGTAAGCTGAGTCAGACCTTTTATTTTCAAGTAAATTAATAAATTTTCAGAACATTTAGACAAAGTTCACTGCTTGTCCTCACATCCAAAATGAGCTCTTGTCCATGGTCTCACACTGAAAGAGATTGCTGCCATGGTTTAAAGCAACAGCTTCATTGTTTTTCCCAGGCTTAAGGAACATGTTTCTGGCATCCCATGGACTTGCTGGGGCTCTGTTCCATCATGAGGTGTCCAGCCACATCTGTGAGTGAAAGTGATCAAACATCCATCTAAGTGATGTATGGGTGCAACTGCATAAGAAATGTGTGGGCATGGGTGTCCACCTGGGAGTGGAAGTTGACCAACTTCCTCCCGTGGTCTCAAACATCTTCCTTCCATGCAGGTTCCTGGAGCCAAAAAGTTGTGATGTTTGATGAGCCTCTTGTTCCTCTCAGTCTTTATTTCTGTCTGTACTTGCTATTTTCTGATAACTTTCCCAGGACAGTTTAAACCACACAGAAGAATGTTTTTGCATCATACCAAGCTCTCTAGGCTTTGATCAGAGACCTGAAATGAGGTAAAATGGGTGGCATTGTTGGTTATGTCTTTGAGGGCTGAGATTCTCAGGCTGAGGAGAGGTGTGTTTCTCTGGCTACACAGAGATGTGCAAAACCACAATGTGCAAAAATACAGCTCCCTAGCTGTTGCCCTAGGTTTTCTTGCTTGCAAATGTTTGGACTTTGCAGTCCTGCTTTCTCACGCAGCTCAACAAAACACAATGTATATTTTTAGATAGTTTATGTATTTCTAGGTAGTTTACATATTCGTTCTCTGGGAGGAGAATTGTGATTGATGGTGATGTTCACCATCCAGGTGAAAGAGGTGGCGACCCTTGTAGCCAATCTCTTAACCTTTGTACAGATGTATAAATATTGGAGTCAGAATTTGAATAAAGTAGTAGAAGATGCCTTAACTTCTGCTGTGCCTGCCTCATCCTTTGTGTGTCCGAAAGAGCGACACCTAGCTGGCTTCTGACCTCATGATTCACCATCAGATGTCACAAAGTGAAGTGTGGTATAGCTGTGAGAGAGGCTAAGTTAGAACTAGGAGTCTGTGGTTTTAATTCTTCATCCTTCACATAATTTGGATTAAGGCCTTTCCAGAGATTTGAACAGAGGTTGAGACCTGACAGCCTTTTCTCCTTGAAGACAGGTGATGCTCCAATCAGGCAACAAGGAACTTGGGAGATTAAAAGACACCTGAGATACTCCTGGACTGTGTTCTCAAATGTCCACTAAAAATGGCTGAGGCATTTTATGTTCCTGGGGATAATGGGCAACAGATCCTGAGTGGCGGTAAGAGCAATGTACACATTCCATCAGAAATCTAAAACATGTAATCAGACAGACAGAAATTATCAGAGGGATGTGAGAAACTTGTAAATTAACAACAAAGGCAAGAAGAGGAAGTCCAGAACAAATACATCGATGTTTTTCACAACCATGGAGGAGAGTAATCCACTGGTTTAAAAAATATTTGGTACACTAAACATTAGCTGGGTAACAGCCTGAGAGATACATGGCATTGGTCCATGGAAATATAAACACAAGGCATTTGTTTCATTGTGTTTATTTTTCTTTAAATATTTACTTTCTGTGTTTATCCAGGATATTGTTTTTCATCCCAAATGCATAACAAGCTACCTTTCCAAAGGCTGACTTGGGAGGCACACTCAGGGTCTGATTTGGTTTCAGTGGCTCTTTGTTGGGATTTAGTATGTTTTGTGAGGGTAAAATAGACATATACAACTTTTCTCTCCCATTCCTCAGCCCCCCATGCCCCACCATTGTATTTGATAGCCCTTTTGGCAAAGATTGTTGAGAATAAGGACTGAAGGGGTTTGCAAAACAGAAGCTTCTTTTTCCTCCTCTTTTTCATGGGCTGGAGCATCTAGAAAACAGACATGGCTGCGTGGAGTAGGAAAGTAGATGTACATGTTTTTCTCACTTTGTTGTAATACAGTCCCTTAGGCCTTAGAGACAGTTTGAGGGGTACTCAGCCCTGTGAAATTTCATAGCATGGAATAAAATTAACTGGAAAAGGCAGAAAGTGGAAAAGGCACCCTTATGAGTACGTTCATTTTCAGTGTTAGCACACACTGTACCTCATAATTTCTGAGCTCAGTACGTTCAGCACCATGCACAAGATTGGCATCTGCCTGTTTGCAATGGTGTCACTCATGATTCTGTATATATCATGAACAATGTGATTTGAGGGCCAAGTGAAGGAAGTATGAGGCGGCAGGCAGTCCTACCTATAAAATAAGGAATCCATACAAGATTGTCCTTTGTAGGCTTGAGGCTCCATAGTTCTGTTACACTTTCACTTTCCTGAAATGCTTCATGCTAGGAGGAATGCTTCAGTCGGTGTTTGATGGCCTACTCTACCTTTTCCTTCCTATCCTGCCAAACAGGGAAGTTGAGAGGGATTGTGAACAGGTCAGGTTTCTGTCAAAATTTAACCACTTTACAATCATTACCCCTTCTTTGAGATTGATCTGTGGTACATCACAAAATTAATTTGAACATCATGACACAAACCTGAGACAGGTTTGCACCAGCTAGCTCTGATAGTGCTGACAGTGTAAAGCCATCAGAACCATGTTCAACGATGATTAATTATTTCAGCAGAAAACAGATGTGACCTGAGACAAGGACCAGACTCTTGACTGCATTTCCACAGCTTGACATGGAGCAATGTAAATTCAATGTAAGATTCTAGATCTGCAAAATCATCAAATTTGAGATATGCTGTGAATGTCTGTAAAATAATGGGCAATTTAATGACATTTCTAAAGGTTCCTCAATGTCACAGAGAGGCAAATCTGGCACAAGAGTGTTTCAAATGGTGAAAAGAGGAACATTTATTCTGACTGTAAAATTATTCCCTATATACTGACAAATCTTTGATTAGCACATGGTTCCACAGGGCTAGTTGATATTTTTCACTGCAATAAAAATGTCCTTTGTATATATTTTTTTTCCCTTTATTTACTTTCACGAAGAATCACTTGACAAATGTAGATATTACTCAGTTGAGCAATGAAACACTGCTGATGCTGGGACTGGAAAAGAAGTGAATGACAAATGAACTCATGAGAAGTACCTTTGTTGATATAAATTCCAATATTCCTTGTCCATCTCATATCTTGCAGAGGGTAAAAAGCTATTTACAAGAAGGGACTACAAACATACTTAAGTCCATGGAGTGGAGGGGGAATTCTTCTTCCCTGTTTTGCACTTCATATGCATCTCATAAAAGTTGCAAGATAATCTAGTCCTTTCTTCTACAAAGTTTATGGAAAATTCCAGAAGGCATAGAAGAAGTGGTTTAGCTGATTGAAAGCTAAACACTGTAATGTTCAAAGCAGGTGGAAATGTTTGCTGGCAACAACCATGACCATTCATATACTAGCACTTCAACAATTCAGTTTTTCTGATTCAGCCTCCTTTTGGATCTTTTTCTATATTTTCAAAGGATGTCTTCATAAAAAATGTCAGTGGCAGGAACAACAAAATAACATCTTAATGGTTTTTATTTAAATTTGTATTTGATATAAAATATTCTGACATTAGCTAAAACATTTTTACTATGAACAATTAAAAAGAAAAAGCAGGTGCATCTCTGTTATTTATATGTAGCTATTATCTTGCTTCTCACCAGGTTGCCCACCACTGTAAAATTTTCAAACACAATGTAAGAATATGTCTGTTCTGTGCCAGCCCTTGTGTAGCTGTAATCTCTATTTGGTAGGATCTATTGCCACCCCAGGCGGACACCCCAAAATTGTGGTGGGCACACTGAATATGGAGAGGAGCAAGTGAATCTCTCCTAGCCAGGCCATCAAAGAAGGGCCAAGACATCTGGTCTGATGTGGATTATTGGGCCACTACCCAAATTCACAGCTGGGTCATTTGCTGAAACACTGATTCATTACACATAAACCCCTTGTTCTGTAGTTTCTAGAGAAAATACAATGAAGTTTGGCATTTCAGTGTCTAGGCCCCCCATATATTGACATGCTGACAGATACCAATCTTTTCTTTCATTGTACTATGACTCCAAATGTATAACATCGAAAACACACAGTAGAAAACTATGTTGAAGAAAAACTTGGAATACAGGTTAGAATTTGACTGTCACTTGGGAAGGACATAAGGAAATAAATAATTCTAAATTCTCTTTTCTCAAAAAGTGTGGTGTCATGGCTTATTTTGAGCTACATACTGAGCCTATGTTAAAACATCTCTGTAGGTCTAATTGAATCA
The DNA here is from genome assembly GCA_013399915.1 of Illadopsis cleaveri. Taxonomy (NCBI): domain Eukaryota; kingdom Metazoa; phylum Chordata; class Aves; order Passeriformes; family Timaliidae; genus Illadopsis; species Illadopsis cleaveri. The sequence goes on along the minus strand of VXBB01016403.1, from coordinate 43,946 downwards.
TTATTTAAACATCTATGAAAGCTAGAACTCTAAATCCAACCCAAAACTCCATTTTAGTTTGTGTGCAAATAATGCAAGTTTTAGCATAAATTGAATGACAATTTTTTGCGTTATAAGCTGCTGTACTCGGACCATATGCAGGGAGCCTACAGCGTCCTAAATATGATCCCTATAGTCAAGGGTTTGCAAGAGGAAGGAATGTGCCAATAGGTATGAGAAGACTAATCACTGTCAGGAGGACCAAGAAAAGTTTACAGAACCAGACTCTTCTACTTTTTCCCGTAATAAATTGAGTCAGTCTCCTGGGCTGCCATCCCCTTCTTCCATTTTTCTCCATGGGAAATTGTCTTTGGGAAAAAGGAATTTTCTAAATGCAAATTATAAAAGGCATCAAGAAAATAATTTCACTCTTAGGCATTACTGATAGGCGGTCACTTTTCTGGGGTCAGTTCATGCAGCATTTGTAAGTGCTGTTTGCATGCTGGTGTTGCCAAACCATCTGCATTCTGATACAGGCAGCTTCTGAATGTCAAGCTAATTAGCCAAGGCTAATGTCTGGTTTCCTGTAGAGAGCTTTTGTGGAGTAATTGCTGTCCTCGAGGTCAAACCGGTGTAATTACAGGTCTTTAATTAATCGAGATAAACAGCCTTTGAATCCTTGCAGTGAGTCAGCCAATCACTCTAATGGACTTTTATCTTAACCTACAACAATATAGGGTATTATGACAGGTGATAGAAACACTTTTATTTGTATGGGATCTAAACAGTAAGAGTTTTCACTAAAGCCATAAAAATTATTCACATCTATTAAAGTCTCTGCCTAGGCTTAAGAGCAAATTCATTGTTACATGATTGTCAGGGCAGACACCTTGAGGCACTAAATAAAGCAGAAGGTAGGTGTTTTCACAGATGTACACAAGTAAGAAGAGCAAGAAGAAAGTATTCTCAACGTGATTTTTCACTCTCTGTGTGAAGATCAAATTGTTCTTTAAAGCATAGTGTTGAGGCCATTTAAAAATAACAACCTTCCAAACCGCCTGTTTCTCCCGCTTGAGTGTTTTCCTTCCTCTGTGCCCCCTTTGCCCCTCACACTTCTCCTTGAGGGTCAGATATTTTGGTCTACTATGGGAATGTTGGCAAATGTTTCTGCACCTAAGTTTATTATTTCTAAGGTCAGTTGTCTGTAGAATTTCCTCCTCAGAAACTGTTATTTGCTTTATCTCTTTACCTCATGCACTTTGGTGAATAAAATATCTAAAATGATGCCTCATTTTATGAAAAATAACCACTCTACTTCTAGTATATTGAGGGTCTACTCTGATGAAAAAAATTAAATGGAGTGTGAAAGGAAACTAATGGAGGCTTGACCCCCATTATCTTCTGTAGACTTCTTAGGTTTGGAGTGCATAACAAGCTTAGATACCATATTTCCCTGATTTAAGTAATCACTGTAGTAATACATTACTAGAAATACATGTAAGTTTAGTTCGTTTTTCTACAACAGATCAAAACCAATGTTTGGAAACAACTTTCAGTCCAATCTGACAGTCAAATTCTCAACACCTAAGAAGAGAATATCCATAGTGCTGCAATCACTTAATTGATTATTTTATAACTAATCGATTGAATTTGCACATTCCTGTTTTTTGGGGATTTTGAGGGCAGAAGGTTCTGATTTTTCCTGTTTTGTTTTCATTGGGGTTTTTTTTTGTTTGTTTGCTGGTTCTTTTTGGTTGTTTTTTTTTTAAATAAACTAGGAGTGTAACATAATTAGAGCTTTAAGGTAAATGAACAAGCACCCAAAATACAGCATGATGAACTCCAGAATGGTAACCCATGACCAAACAATATTCAGTCTCAGAAAGCATTATGTTTCACATAAGGAACTAGTTTGGCAGGAAATCAGTAGTCATGTATGTAAAACGAAAAGAAACAGCTCTTCAGTTTTATTAATTTTGCACGTATGACACAGAGTGCGAGTCTGCTCTTGCTTTCTGTGACCCATGACTGACTTCCACATGATATCAAGTAGCTTTAATACTGTGCCACCTACCCCAGGTAATAACAGCAAGGACTAGTAAGGGTTAAATGAGCCCTTATTAACCAAGTGCCTACACATTTACATCCCTTTTTCCAAACTCAGAACACAACTCTGACTTTTTGTCTACATGTCTATAGATGTATATGGGTGTGTGTTCTATAAAATATTTTTCTCATTTGGTTTCTGGCACTGGGGTGTCTGTTCATGAAGATCTGTGGAAAGGCCAGCTCCAAGATCTCAAGCAATCAAGCAATACAAATACTATTTGCCATGCTGGCATCAAAGGTTGTCTCCATGAAAAGACTCAGAAAGGTTAAGGGGCATGTGAAGCAATACTGGAAGATGTCCTTGAAGCACTGAGTAGTTTTGGGTAGGATTGTGTCTGTCTAACTACAGTCAGGTAAGGCTTATAATGTAGATAACTCTAGGAGCTTGTCACTCCAGTCTTTTTATAGCTAATAGCCATCAAGTCAATAGCCTAGTGTTACCTGCAGAGGGCTGATTTACCTCCCCCATCTGAAAAAGGACTGCAGAGACAACACTGTTCACATAGACGGGGAAGCCCTACCCCACCTGTACTTGCAACAACAAAGCATCTTCTGCGATGGCTTTCCATAGCTTCTCTGTTCTGTGAGATACTGGGAATGTCTCTACCCTTACTCTTTGGCAGTACTTCTCATTGCAGTACTCTGGCAGAGTCATGCAGCCTCATGCTGGGGACATATTATATCCACATTACTTTAAAGCTGCCAAAAGTTGCCAGCACAGGCTCTGTGTCTTTCTAAATGTGCATTGTTCTACAGCAGCCTTTCTGTTCCAGCCTTTCACAAGCTATGCAATGTGGTGACTCTTCTGCTGTCTTTCTCCTTCCCACCCTGTATAAGCTTTCAATCACTGACAATATATTAAAAACAAAATATCCAGGAAATTAAAACCAGAATTAAATCCTCAAGGCCAGTATTCAGAACCCAGTTGTAAATGAAACATCTAGTGGCCCTTATAGTACTTAAGTGCTGTAATGGTAAATGAGATTTCTCATTTAAAGGGTGATTCATATGCCACAGCACATCGGAAGGCACATGCAAACTGACCCAATCTGAGTAGGATGCAAAGTGCTAAAATACAGTCTTAGACATGTGCAGGAGTTTGGGCCCCAGAGACAAGTTAGTTGGGGCTTTTAAAGGGGCAGGATTCTGAGGCAGTTGGCAAAGAGAGAAAACAACACAGTAGCATCAAAGAAAGCAAGAAATGGGCTTGATTATGGAGACCTGCCAAGAGGAATATTTTTGCACATGACAAATCTGATGCATCCCTAGCAGAAAGAGATCCCTTCTTTTAGCCTTCAGTGACAGGGGATGAAGCACTGACCACAGTCAATGCAATTGTAAAAGCAAAATTAACTCCAGCATTTTCCAGTTTAAAGTCAAATTCCGGGATTATTTCATCCAGAAGCAGCCACAAAGCTCATACAGTGATGGAATAGAGTCTTTGATTTCTACCCAGTTGCCTGCTGGCAAAACCAAGAGCCTCACCAAATGTATAGACACATGAATATTATACAGTTTTGAGGGTGTCGTCTTTTAACCTGTGTATGCCAATTCTCATACCTGGTTTTCTGGAGAACCCTGGGAAAACACAGAAAAAGTAGAGCCACGTGCTGGGCAGGTAACTCTCCACTGTCTTACTGTTATTAACATGATGAGGCTAAGGTTTGATAGTTACAGCAACACATTGGCAGAGGATGAACTGGAATTGATTCCTTACATCTGCTCCGGCTTTTACATCACTGGGAACCTAATACATTCTCTCATCATCACTTCACACATTCCAGTCCCCCAAAGGCATAGGGAGACTTTCCCACTCCTGGAAATTTGGTGGAAGGTGTTCTATGTGCAAAGTATTATTTACAAAAGAAAAGAGGTGGCGATTCACTGCCTTTTGTCCTTTTGTTTGACATCGAAATATTGTCAGGGCAAGCAAGGTATTTACAGGCTGATAGACACTCTTAGTCATAAATCACAGTAGAAGAAAACACTAGAAAAACGTTTTTCTAGTAAATGGATATTAAAACTGAGAGTTCCATTAAAATTATGTGCATATTTATTTGACCTTTCTGTTTAGACAGTGCATTTGAAATTGTCAAATTAGGTCACATTTGTATTTAGCTTTGTAATGTATTAAATACTTTTCTTGTATCAACAATACACATTACATATATATCAACCTATCATATCACAAGGATATAAAGAATACATATAAGGATATAAAACTGCTTCCCTTCCAGACTGGGATTCTTTAAAGGCATTTGCATTTAGAGTTTTTACTTCTCAGTGAAATGACAGCTCTATCACAAGCTTCTTCATGCTGATAAGCTAGTCCTTGAAGATGTTTTGAGTAAATGGGACACTTTTCTGGATATCATACTAAAATTATACTTTGAATGTACGGTTAGGGTTGGAGGTTTGAAGAGAATGGAGTGCTTGGCGGNGATTTTTGGGGGGTTTGGGGGGAGTTTGGTTTGGTTGTTTGTTGGTGGGGGGGTTTTATTGTTATTTATTTTGTTGAGTTTTTTAAATTTTTAATTGTTTTTGTCATTTTTTAAAGCCACAGACTAAAAACATACATTCATAGTTTTGGTTGTGAGGTTGTAAAACATACATTTGTGGGCAGAAGTATTAACTTCTTAAATTTAATGCTTAGTGCCTAATCAACTGTAAGAGTCTCAGCACTTTTCATTAATATCTCTAAGTTCTGAGACAATTTGCTTTGCTCAAAGGTATCGAGTTGTGAAAATTTTACTTGTTATCTTCCTAGAGTTAGTATTTATTTGGGGAGCTAACACTTAATTTGCGTTTAGTCACACCTGCCAGAATGACCCTCTGAAACTCACATCACCCCAGAACAGTGCGTTTGAAAGCCTTCCAGGGTTTGGCCAAGGACTCCATCAATCATGGGAATGACAGTGTGTTTGGATAAGAGAGCTGTCAGGCTTGCTTAGCCCTTCTGGTACTCCCTTCCCTTCTCTCATCTTAAACCAAAGTCTTTGAAAATGCACCAGCTGTTATTGGGGAGAGGGACCTGAAAAGTATTTTCCAACTGTTGTTTTGAGAATGGGTTAGAGATTGGAACAGCACCATCAATAACAAAAACACATGGAACATAGCCCTGTTTCATAATCAAAAAAGAGGAAAAGAAGCCAGCTATTGAGAATGCTGCAATTAAAAACAAAAGCTAAAACAATAGCTTTGGGCAAATATGATGTTGTCAGTGAACATCCTGCATTTCCAGCAGTCCACATGGAGTGGGACAGTAATGAAAGGTCTCAAATCAGAAACAGTACTGAGCAAAAGATGCTGCTCCAGCTGGGATTGTCCTGGTCTGCCTCCAGTGGGCAGGCTGGGGCAAGGACAGGAGTGAGAAGCAGTGTTGACACAGAGATCTTACCATAGCATTTTCACAGTAGCTTGCCATAGGGAAGTGCAAGACAGCTTCCAAGAAATATCTCGCTTCTGGGTGGGCCAGCCTAACACCACACATAAGTTTATTGCACAGGGCTGCAAAGTTCAAAGGAATCTCTGGGAAAGGGGAACTGTGGCTCACAGTGCTGAGCCCAATCTGCTACACCACACATGGCTAAAGTACACACTATCAGTAATCAAGGGAAGGACCTCCCTGAAGTACAAATGGCACTGGGGGTATTCTTCTATAAATATCCTGAGAAATAGCAGAGTTTCCCTTTCCAGTTGCCTGAGTGACTCCACCTCCTTTGATAGCTTGCAAATGTTCCCTAGGTTTTAGCAGTTACCACCGTCGCATGTGTTGTAGATCAAAAAACAAGTGCATGGGAAAAGGCAGCTAAACACAATAGACATGGGTTGAATTGCATGCAGTAGGAAGTGTTTTAGAGTTGTGGTTCTCTCTCTTCCCTTTTTTCCATCCCTCTAATCCCTTTACGCTTTTGGTTACATTCTGATTTCCTATACTCAGAGAAACCTAATGCCAGCTACAGTTCTCAGCCCTGAGGAATTAAAACCATACACACAAACTGGTAAAGGACGGATCCTGCCTGGCCCTTTTTTCCTCCTGCATACAGCAGAGAAGTAGAATCTAAGAAGAGCCTTCAAGCCAACTCAATACCACCCAAAAACCACGCAGGCATTCAAGCAATCCTTGTAGGTCTGCACATTCAATTCTGAGGTCTGGGTCTGGCTGGCGATGATCACAGTCCATATGAGAATTTGCCCTGATACTTTTCCACTAATCATTGGAAACACTGATGCAGACTTCACAGAATCCTGTAAATTCAGATCCATTTAAAGTTATGCAAAGCACCAAGAAAGCATGAAAAATACACACTTGGGTTCCTAAGAAGAAGAATAAACAGCAAGAATTTCCCCTGGAAAATAGCATTTTTGTTCTATAATATAAAAAGAGGTAGGAAAATTCAGTAACTGTATTGCATCTACATCATCAAATTTAAATCACAGCTCATGTGTTAGAGATTAGAAGAATAAAAAGAAAAATTTCTCCTCCTTTTTCATGTGCCTGTAAATGGTTCAGCTGATGAATAAAAGTTATAAATAGGTGTGGGAACTGGCCTGTTGTATAGGATACAGCATGAATATTGGCAAATCCTTATCAGTGTGACTACCTTCAATTTAACATGAAAGAAACACCACTATAAGCAGAGTTCAAGCCTTACACTTTCTTAAGAGCTGCCATTTACCTGAATGAAAAAGGGATCCACCTGTTGCTGTAAGTGGCATTAGTCACCTCTAATGAGGATTTAAACCTTTTTAAAGCCCTGTGACAACTATGAGAAAAGATTTCATTTTTGGGAAAGGCTGGCTATTTCCTCCAAGTTTAAAAAAAGGTACCATACAGCACTGCACTTCATGTAGCTCATCCAATTCATTTTTAATGGTTTGAGGGATGGACTCAATTTGAATCACATTGCATTTCTGTCAGGGAAAAGAGGAAATAGAACACATCTTCATCAAAAGGTGCTTTAAAATGCAACAATGGCTCTTCTGGATTACCCTGTAGTAGTAAGGTATTATAATCTTGTCACAAAATAGGAAGAGGCAGGAGTCTTATGAAAGGCTATTATTGCTTTCCTTACAATCATATCATGCTACTATAGAACCAAAGTTGTACTCAGCACAACAAACCATTTCTGTCATGAGGGTTAGGTGAAAGATTTGGGTGATTTCTCAGAGCAGGAGCTACTCCACAGGTTTGGAGAACATGTGAAACCTAGAAGTGCTTCCTCTTCTTCTTCTGAATAGAGTAAAAATGCAAGCAAAATTTCCTGAAGATGCCTTTACTTCTGAAATTTTGGAGACAAGCAGCAAACAGCCACAAGCACAACAGCTGGCAAGTGAAATTTTCAGTATTACTGACAAAAACAGTCCTCTCATGCCTTTTGCCCACCATGTCGATGTGAAATCTTGTGAGAGCAGAAAAGGTGACTCCAGGCTGACCTCGAGCCTACCTCTGAACCCAAGCTCCAATCTTGCCTAAAATATAGTCCTGTACCTACTTCAAGTCTGTGTATTTGGTGCCCATGTCCTCCATATGATATTCATGTGTGGTAGATCATTATATGGCAGATGCAGTGATAAAAACAGACCCATTAAATGTCCCTTTAATTTGGTACATCCCATTGAACAATCACAGAGATATATTAAAATTATTATAGGAGATATTATATACTCACACAATAAATGCTGCTTACCAAAATTGTAAGTTAAATTCTTTTTAACATTATTCTTTGAGCAAGATTTCTAACAAAGCCAAAGCTTTTTATCATATCCACAAACCTCCTTTCATATTTAGCAGCAACAAATAAGTGGCAGATGCCAGAGATCTCTTTCCAGGAAAACAGTTCACTTTGGCTGTTTTTACCCCCAATCTATAAAATTAAGTGCACAGTTACAAACTCTATCCATTGCCATACTTCATCTATGCCAGAATTATCTATGCTAATAATATAGCATAATTTAAGAATTTAGCTGTAATTTAATCAGGGTTATATGGTTGTCAAAAGGTAATTTTTCAAATACATTCAGAAAACAACTTTGATAATATGAACATTATCTGCCCAAGTGTTTCCTCTACCTAGGTCACAAAAACTGCAGGCTAACTGTAAATTCATCATGAGACATTTATTCCTGCCCAACAAGAATGTGATTGTCTTTGTAACACACCTTACACACACGTTTCACTCAGGTGTCCAAGGTATGAATTCCTTATTCTCCATTATAGAAATTAACAAAATTTTCAGGCAGGTTTCTCAAAGCATGAGGAGCTTCTTCATGTATACAAAAAGTATGGTCCCCTGAATAAAGCTGAAGTAGAAATAAAAAATATCTTTAAATACTGAACAGTGCTTAAAATTTTGGAATCTATTAGGCTTGTTGAACTTGATGGGAGACTCTCAAAATCAGATGGTGTATAAACGTTTGTTGGATAAGAAACTTAGATTTCATACTTAAAATAATGAGTCTCCAATGCTTCCAAGGCTTTGGTTGCACTTATACTTTTCAAATAAATTTGACCAGGGTTATTTCTGTTGTATTTTTACTTGACCCATGGCCTTTGAAATAAATACTGTAAAGGAATTGAAATTCTATAATCATTTCCCTCTGCTTTTATGTCACTTCAGTACTTAAAAAGACAGAGTTGATAAAAACATCAGGACTTTCTAAGGTTTCTTGCAGACATACTTTACAGGTTTGATCATCATGTATTTTTCAAGTACAGTTACTCTTTCCCTCAATGACTCTGATGTTATCTTCATTCTGTTGTGGACTCTTATCTCTGAGGGATGAAATATCAGTTGATCTCCTTGCAGGAATTACATGCTCTGTCTTTCCATTAAGCGAACCCGATTATGACTTCTACCTTGTGAATGATATTCTAACATGGAAACAGCATATGGGAAACAAATGGAATAAAAGGATTTATATTCAATTAATGCTAATGAAAGAAAAACAATTGCTTTAGTCAACCTGCCTTAAGTATAACTTTGTCATCTAGCATGCCTTCTTTTAAAGAAGTCATAGTAGTTAGAAAAATGGAATTTACCTTTTGAATAAATGCATAAATTTATGGAGAAGATATTAAATAAGCAACAAAATCTAAGTCAAGAAGAATCAAACTGCAGAAAGCCTGTTTAGTAGGTGTTTGGGTATAGGTGTTGTTATGGTGGTACTACTCAGACCTCAGGGTGGATTTCATTAGCATGAGAAAAAGAAAAATGAGCTACACAGCAAACTTACTATTTTTACAATTCTTTTCACTTCTGCAATTTCTGATATGCTTAGATATTAAAAATTAATATATTCTGTTTTATGTTGCCCATTAAACTCTTCTATCTATTAAGAGTGGCATTTTCTTCAAACTCTGACAAGAGCACTCCAGAACACCAATCAGCACGCTGGTTAAAGTGGCATTTTGAATGGATAGTACAGAAGATGGGAGAGGAAGATGCAGGACTCAGGAGTCATATATGGAGTCCAGATATTTCTGGGACAAATGCAGATGGAATAATATAGGTTCATTCTGTTATTTTGGGGTCAGGTCACTCCCTTTTCCCTGTGTGTCATCTCAGTCCTTCTTCATCTCTTCCCTCATGCTTTCCATTTACAAAATTGTTCACTAGACAACAGTGCTTTAACACCTTTATGTTTGAGTAAAATAAAGAAAATATTACTAAGCAAAGAGGTGTTACCTCCTCTGCTTCCCACAGTCTCCAAAAGTAATGTCTCTTTCTAGAGACATTAGTCCAAGCACCAGTCTCAGCAAAGGGAGCAACTTTTGTGAATTACCTGGTCTGTGATAGCCTGGCCTTTAGCAGTGTATTATGATTCTAAAAATCAGAGTTTTCTCACTAAAAGAGGAATGGTGCCTTTTTATCATGTTGATGGGTGTAAGAGACATTTGTCTCTCTTAGAGTCCCTCAGGATCCCTGGGAAATGCCCAGATGAGGACCGTTAAACAAGCAGTAATTATTCTTGATATGACAGCCATACAAGTGCAGTCTCAGTAGCGGTAAATGTCTTCTGTGAAACTCCTTTTCAGCAGGGTGGTCATTTAAAATCTTTACTCTTGTCACAGCATTTTAAAATGCATATAGATTTCTCCCTTGGCATATCACCTGTAACTGGGTAACACATATGATAACTCCAGACACAGGATGTTTTTTCTGTACTTTTTATGTACATGTTCCCAAGTACAAAACCTGCCATAGTAGAGCTCAGTAGTTCTGCGTCATCAAAAAATAATCTCTGCAAACAAGGAAAACCAGTCTCAAGCACGTTCACATGAACTTGACTTCATTTGTATCACCAATGGTAGTTGTTCGGGTTTTATTTTTATTGCTGTTGTTGCTGCCATCATCATCATCATCATCATCATCATCATCATCATCATCATCATCCTCATTACAGTCATTGTTAGTATATTCTGACAGTGATGAGACAGATGATTTTTCTGCATGCCATCTAGAGCATTGTTGCAGCCTATCCCCCTGAGCTATAATTATCTGAGACTTGAAAAATAAACAGCCTGAGATTGCTCAGCACATAGTCCTTCATGAAATAATACTACACAGTTGTGCTTGGGAGGTGATTATCAGCTTCATTCTTTTCTTCCTTTCTACATAACTTTAGGATAATTTCCTGCCAGAGGTCCTGGTTTTCTTTATAATAAGTCATAAGCTGCTTGTTTGACTGTATGCTAAAATTAATGCCTCTTTGTACTTGGGGCAAGAGCTGGGTATGTTCTCTAGGTCAAATTACAGTTTGAAAAATTACATCCTACTTTCTGAAATGCCAGCCATACATTCAGCTGGATATTAGTACTTATCACTTTTCAGCTTAAAATGTAACAATATTGGGAGTTTTTAAGCAGCTGCTGCTCTTTCCACTCTCCCTCCCTCCAGGAGGCTGCACTTCACTGATGGGTAAAGTGATTTTTGTTTAGAGAAAAAGCAGCTTTTATAGTTTGTAAATGGTTTTAGGGTCCTTTGGGAGGAAAAGCATGGTACAGGAATGTAAGCTATTCTGATTCTTGTTAAGAGAGGGGTACAAAACCCCGTGGGAATTCGACCAAAATGAAACTCTGTAAAAATCTCCAGGTGTGCAATCTCACAGAGTAGGAACACTGGGCCTACAAAATGATCAGTTGTGATTTAACCAAACGCTCTGAAGAAAAGGAAAAAAAATTGTTAATAATGTTTGCATCAGGGAGGAGGAATCGCAGGGAAAATGGCGGATAAATATAAAAGGTCCCTCTCTCAAATGTGTTTACAAAATCAGGAAACTTGTATGAAGTGCTGATGATATGACAAGAAACAATCCCACTTCATTGTCAGAAGCCAGTTTTCTGCGAGCTCAAGTGGACTGGACTACGCCTCTGACCCAGAACGGATCCATTGTGATTCACAGGGATTTGTTGCACTAAAGATGTTAATCGATGTCTGATTAACTATGCATGCGAACACAGCCCCCAGGACTTCTGGTTTTACAGCTCAAGCTTTAAACTTCAGCCCAACAGCACTGGCGGGCTTTAAACCCTGTCAGCAGCACTCTGAAGAGTCTCTCTGAGATACAGCCAAGATGCACGCAGTGCACTGGGAACATTAACAAGCAGGAACCAGACTGTCCCTTCAGTACAAAATGTTTTCTACAACTGAAAAGGAAAAAAAAAAAAGTAGCAAAAAAAGTGATCTGAAATTTGAATAAACTTGTTAGATTTTAATCTGTGAGTTTATGTCATTTTTTCCCATGCTTTCCTTAGAGAGAAGAATTCCACAATTTAAATAAAAAAGTTCCATTTTCTTGCGAAAATTGACGACGCAACCCGGAATTCACCCACATGTCCGCTCCCAGCCCCGCGGCTGGCGGGACAGGCATGGCTGTGGCCGGGCCTGGCAGAACCGCGGGGACAGCGGGACACTCGCTGCACGGGGGCACACCAGACTCCCGGTCTGCTGCCACAGGGTGGGAACAGCACAGCCTGGAGCCCTGCCTTGTCACCCCAAAGCCCATGGAATGGGTCGCATTCTGCATGACTTCAGCAGGGTAGCAATGCAGAGATGTTGAGCGGGTCAGATTTAACAGGGAAACTTACTGGTGGGATTTGGAAAGGATTTAAATTACTGCTGTATTTTCAAGACCGAAAGCACAAAGTTTTTTTTTTCTGATACACTTGTCTTGGTCTGGGGGAAGTGCATTGGCACACTGTCCCTTTAAGGCATCTGACTCAAGCCTGTGTGGGAAATAGCTCTGGTTACTGCTCCAAGATACAGGTTACTATCCCTATAGCTGAGATGGGTCTGGATGCTCTAACCTGCTTCTCAGCTGCCATCATTTGCAGCCTAGCTGTTCGTGTTCACTACAATAAGCTCTTTAATTGAGTTTGCAGGGATGCAATGGGATGTGAACCACAATGGCTGACACAGCTCGCTCTTCTTCTCCACAGCAGGAACCGCAGCAGGCAAGTGAGATATGTCCTGCCACTGCAAAACCAGGCAAGGGAGTGTCACCAGGGCACAGCAGGGATGGCAGGGCACAGCCTGACACAAAGGCAGTCACTGATCTGTGCAATAGCACCTGTGAGCAACTCAAACCAGAGATGGAAATGCAAAAAAGAGAACTCACCTGTCAAGAGGTGACAGGCCCTCACTGAACGCGCCTTCAAGACAACTTTTAGGCAGCTCAGTGGAGTGGAAAGCAATCATTTGAGAGTCATTCAGGGGGCAAGTACAGCTAGCAAGAAATTTGGCAAATTTGCATGTAGAAGTGCAATTCCATGGTTAGAAGAGCAAATGCTGATCATCAGGACCAGACTTTCAGAAGTATTATTTATTAACTGTACAAGGCCAGATTAAGGATGGGAAAAGAAAGAAGTTACCTGTTTTGACTTAGTGCTAGCAAAGCTTCTACCAGGAGTCAGACTTTCTCACTTGTTACTGCTCCCTATAGTCTTCTGGTCCCACACCAGTCAGGTACTGCTGGAGTATGCCCTTGTGTTGAAATAATATTGACCTATCCCCTAAAAGTCCCTTGTGTCAGAGGAGGCATAAAAGAAGGAAATGCAACTTAAACAACCTTCACATCTGCAGGGGATTTCCACACCATCTAGGATCCCAGGAAAGCTCTTGAAAAACACTGCCACTATCTGAGCAGTAGCAGCAGTACCCTGACTTTGTGCTGGGAAGACACTCTCAGAATTTGGATTGAAGAAAACCAAACCGGGACAGAAGAAAAAGAAAAAGAAAAAGAAAAAGAAAAAGAGAAAAAGAAAAAGAAGAGAAGAGAAGAGAAGAGAAGAGAAGAGAAGAGAAGAGAAGAGAAGAGAAGAGAAGAGAAGAGAAGAGAAGAGAAGAGAAGAGAAGAGAAGAGAA
>VXBB01016403.1:0-21712 GCA_013399915.1 Illadopsis cleaveri | reverse complement strand
TTGTCTACACCTCAGCAATATTATTTTTAAGTACTCCCTAGCTACTCATTCTAAACAACATCACATAGAGTCTTTTTTGCTGATATTAAGCATTTGTTTCTCTTCACAGTCTAAAGGTGGCTTTCAAACAGAGTACTGAATGCCACTTCCTAGCTCTGTCAAGCAAGCAATAGAAGCTATAGGTGGAAAAGTGGTGTATTAATACACATGCAATGCAGAATCAACCAGTGGTTACCAATGCAGTGAACACTTGCAAAAGGAAAAGGAAAAGAAAAAAAACCCACAATCCTCCCCCCAAAAAAACCCCAAAAAACCAACAACCCCCTCAAAGAAACAACAGGAAAACCCAAAACAAAACTCCAAAGAAGCCTCTTCAGTAACTTGCATTAGCCAGCCATTTCATGCTGAAGTGCTGTAAAGGGGAAATGTTATCATGACACTCCAAGTGCGACCATCTCTCATACATGAAATGCAAAGGTTAAGAGCATTGGATGGTGACAGGCTACAGATGTACTAATTTGGGTTTATTAAACCACTACAGACAATCCATACAGGATGTTCAGGGGACAACAGAATCTAGTCACTAATTTCAGCATGGATGTACTGCTTGTACAGCAGAAATTGCTTAATCCAGAATATATATTCATTTATCAGCCACGTATCACAGCCATTTCATTCTCTCAGTAACATGAAACAGATTAATAGATTACTATATTCTCATCTCCCTTATAAAAATTCACCAGAGAAGTAGTTGTAGAATGAGCATGTGTCTTTACGGTTCAGCCAGTAATAGGTTGCATATGGAAAGATAAACTGCTTTTATTTTCATGACTATGATTAAAATATTGTGATGTTCAAAAAAGGCATTTAATAAACAAACATTCTCGTCTACAGCTGTGACAGTGAGACTTGAAGTCTACCTGTCTTTCCAGAAGACTCAGCACATTTTTGCCTCCATTTGCGTGGCTACTGGAAAGGGTGTGTGTTTAACCTGCCCTGCAGTACGTCACCTCCATAAGAAGATGACCTGTCCATAGCTGTGTTTCCAGTGTCAGTGCAGAAGTGAGACAAGCTCCCAGTGTAGAACCTCAGACACCTCACCAGGTGGCCAGAGAACCTTGCATGAACATATTCCCATGTTTAAAGGGATCTTTCTTTTCCATAATGATGTAATACATAACCTCATTGTCCATCCTCATCCCAGGACTGCACTTAAGACAGTCTCACAGAGGCAAACGCAGCAGGAAACTCTGTCCATGAGCACATCAACACAGAGGATAGGTTTGGGTCTGTGACAAAAAGGCAGCACACCTGTCTGTGAGACTTCACACACTGTCATAGCAGGTAACTTAAGATCCTCTGGAGCAACAAGAAGGCAGTCTAACCTTTCCACACTCAAACCAGTTAGGAAGATTTCAGAGCTGTGGATATAAAATGCATATAGAACAGAGGAAGGAGGCAAGGAAACTGAGAACAAGAGATTAACTGATTACAAAGTATCAGAAGCAGAGACCCACACGTGAATTGCAAAAGGAATTGAATATTTTTTGAAAAAAGATTTTGTTAAGGAATTACTTTTTTATAAATGGAAAATGCTTCAGGTTCAAACCATGCTGAAACGCATAACCATATGGGACAAGAGGGCAACAGCTGCACTCAAATATTTTCTTAAGAAATGGACATTCATACTCACTCTGTGCTATATTAAAATAATATTTCTGTATATCAGCTTAGTTCACAAGTGTTTTTGAAAGAGGACCGTTGTTTGTTCTTTCCAAACCCATTTTCAGCTGTAGCCATCATTGCCCACTCTTCCTGGTGACACATAGTACACCGGATTCTCATAAGCAGAGTATAATATCTCTTTTCTGGCAATGAAGGGGGTACTGGCCCCTCAATATTGCCTGAAGAAGAAAGTAAGGACTATGTTCTATCCACATAACTTCAGTATTTATCCATCCTTGAATTAAACATTCAAGTATAACATCCTAAAAATAAAATGTTCAAGATCTTGCTCATAAATACTTTACTTTGGCTTTGAAAATATAAGTTGGAATGTCAAACTGAAATACGTCCTGCACTTATAGTCATAAATTATACAGCAGAATAAATTTACTGGACATTTCACAAACACAGATTTTCCCTGTCCCAAAGAATTTAGGTCTAAATCAGGCATGACAAACAGAAGGCATGGCAGAGGACAACATTTTAAGATAGGTATGGTGAGAAAAGGGTAAACATTGTCTGAAGTGATGGGTACAAAGGGACTAGAGAGAGAACATGAAGTAAAGATTTCCTTTCAGGTGCAGGAGAGTTTTAATTCCTAAAGAAAGGGAAAATACTTCTCTGGAGGTCTTAATTTACATGCTTACTGATAAGTCCTCTTGCTGAGTCTTGAAAACTTGATTGAAACTTGTTTATGTTTTGATTGTCAATAGATTATTCTTCTGAGTAGACTTACAGAAGGACACTGAATTTACAAGTGACAGCTTTTGGCGTGGTAATAAAGTTAAAAAGCTCAGCCAGGGGTGGCAGAGAACTTTGTTTTGCTTTCTGTTCTCAACTGTGAGAGCCCGTGCCAAGCACTGAGAGGAGTCACAACCATGGTGCAGAGCTGATTCCATAGGAAGTATGGAGAGAGTCAACAGCATGTGCACTAATCTGGCTGCACAGGAACCTGGCTGGTGGCAGCCTCCCAAATCTGATTCAGGGCAATTTATGGCTAGCAGAAGATTGGAGTTGATAGCACTGGGCTGTGCGGGCATGCTGTAGGCTGGACCTAGCCCTGTAGACCTCAATGGATCTGCAGAGGGCTGCCGCTTCCATAGGCACCTTCCATACCAAGGAGTAGTGTGGGATTTCAGTGAGGCAGCAGATGAAGTTTGCAGTGGGATTAAGCACTCTAGACCTCAGAAAGGTGAACAATAAATACTTGGAGCTCAAGGCTGAACAAACTCCATGTGAAGTACTTTGAAGTAATTTCTTCCTGAAATATCAACTAAAAGCACAAGGAACTATACAACTTGTCTCTGTTGATCTTTTAATTCTGTGCAATAACACATCAATTTCCTCTTCTTAGTATCTTGGAACTGGTAAAAAGCCAGAGCTATTACTCCGTAACACAGCAATGCTATAACTAAGGTAGTTCATGGGAGACATCGACCAACTGCAGTTGCATAGAGGCAGGAGGCTACTGTGGACACCTGAAACCCTCATAAAGTGCTTGTGGGAGCTCTGTAGCCCTCCAAGATCCAGCTGATGGCAAGGCATGGCTCACCATAACACCTGAAATTACTCTAGACATCCATATTTGAGCAGCTGAATTTCTTACATGGTATCAAAAGAAAGAAAAAGAGGGTTTAAACAAAAAACATTATAACCCAAGGAACTAGAATAATACTTCAGCCATTGCTCCTGACTACAGTGAAGCTGTGACAAATCTAGATGAATTCTTAAGATACAAAATGCCCTCTGTGTTGACTCGCAGCTAAAATTGTTGAACAATTTGCAAAGGTCTCTTGTGCCATTATTTCTACCTCAGCTTTAGCCTCATTTTGTTGGTCATTGGCAATTTGTCAAGTAGTTGAGTGATGAGAGAGATAGGAATTTGCCAGAAGTGTACAGACCAGTCTGAGCCTTGGTGGTCTGATGTGTCTCAAAGGTGCTGGACAGACAGAGAGCAGGGCACATGATAAGACATTGTGTAAAGCACTCTGGCAACTGATACATTTTGTCAATACAGAAATGTTCACCTCTTCTGCTGGACTGCATTTCATAGGCTGTCAGCCAGGCCAAAGCTCCCCAGGATGGCTTCTTCTTCCCAGAAGGACCGCTGTTCACTGCTGTCAGTATGTATGGTGGGTCAGGTGTGCTTGTAGTGTGGGGGACACTTGCCCCTCCATGGCTCCTGCTGACTTGATTAAATGTCTGAGGCTGAAATATGCATGTAAAGGGTTCTGTTCTCGTTGGTGGATACATACAAATGCAAACTGTTTACTTCTATGAAGAGAGACACACTGGACAATTTTTTCAGATGCACAGATTTCAATTATACCTTGTGTCGCTGTAGGACACGAAAGACTCCAAATATTTCAGAAGGCAAAGAGCATAGAAAAAGAAGGCTTTATTGTCTAAATCCTTATTACCTTTTATAACCTGTTTTGATACAGACTTAACATGATTGGTGAATAGGAACGACACCTCTCTAATGCCATTGGTTAAACTAGAGAAAGAGCAAACACCAGTGCAGAAAGATTGTTTTGAGAAAGGATGGTTGTTCATCAAGATTGTTTTAAGAAGAAACTTTCTTGAGAAATTTTCCCTTGGGAAAAAGTTAGCTGCTACTAGCAGGCTAAAAATCTCTCAGGCTCACAATACCTTGTGGCTTCTAGTGGGAGATCACAGCCACTTTTAGCATATACCCCTTTAAAAAACACATCAAGTTTGCAATTACCAGCACAAACATGAGCTTCAATTGCAGATCCAGGCTACCTTCCCTTTTCTTTATCAACATGTGGTTGATAAAATCACTGTTGTCCTGATTTACTATCTTAATTTGGTACAGAGACTATGCTAAAAGTCATTTCAATTGTTTATCCCCATCTCTGTCCTTTCTGTTTAGTTCTAATGAAAGGTTAGGACAGATGCACTGATCTGTCACTACTGCCTGCTAGGAGTGCAAGTATCCAATTTGCTAGAACTCAGGAGGCCAAAGCATCATGGCCCCACAAATATGAGTTTACACAGAACTCTGGTTATCATTTTCTAATTGCTGGATTCACGTGCTGGTTCCCAAAGAGATGCACCAAGGTGACCCTGAACAAATTAAGAATGAACTATGTTTTACAGGAAATTATAATCATTAATTGTACAGAAAAATGAAAATCTATCATGGACAACTAAATTGCTATTCCAGTGATTTTTCAAAATTTAACAGTTACAATAATTTTGTTTTACCTGTGACAGTGTTGGTGCTACCTACAACAAGTCTAATACTGGTTGTGCAGAGGAACAGGCAGAATAGAAAAGACCACTGCTCCCTGATGCAATGAAGTGCTGAAGCAGATGTCTGATCAGCTGAAAATACTACAGAAATGGCCTAGAACTCATCACTTTGGTTTTGCAAACTGATGTGAAGAAAGAAATTAATATAAAAACTGCAAATATGCTAAATATTGATCTATAGACTAGAATGTCTGCACTTAGCACAACAGTGGAGGATGAGGCTAGCAGAACAGCCCTTGACCTCCTACAGATGGTAGCAAAGGAACTGCTTCCATTCGGTCACAACAGTAACATAACTGCTGATGTCCCCACTTAGAGGAGTTAAAAATACCTAGTTTGTCAGTATGAGAAAGCTTTATGGAAATGGGTTGGTTTCCACAAATTCACCAGGAAATGTTTGAAATATACAACTTTTATTTCTCCACTTTGGTTAACCTTTAGTTGCTCCAACAGTGACAAAGTTTATGTAACACTATAATCTACATAGAGAAAATGCTAAATAGTTACATACTACAAACATTATGTATAATATAGGCTAATTTAATTTTCAAAGCTTCATAGAACTACAACAGTAATATTGAAACAAATTTTAAAATATTACCACAGTAATCAAACCCTGTCAGACTTTTTTTTTTTAATGGGAACATGTTAGCATTTTATTCTGTTTTGGAATATGCTTTGTCTGACGCCATAGGAATTTCCTTTAGAACAGAAATCCCAGTTACCAATCTTTTTTGTTCCCATTGTTCCTGCATCCCAGATCCCAGCACCCAGAGGCTAAACTTCTTTTCCAGTGTATGTCCTTGTTCCACCTCCGCATGCTCACAAGCCCTGCTGTCTCATGGGCTCTCTTTTTGAGAAACAGCCTCTGCAGACAGCATGGGCCCACAGCCCACTCTTTGGAGAGCAATTGTATTGTGTTAGGTTCCTGTGCCTAGGGCTCTTTGTCAAATAATTTCTTGCAGCACAAACATTAACCATCTAGAATCATTTATCCCAAGGAGAGTCCCTGTGAACTACATTACCCAGAATCCTTGACAGGGGAGTTGAGTAGTTAATAAGCGAAGAATAAATCATGCTCAGTCCCCGTGTTCCTCAAAGTCAGGATCTTTTTCTTGCATAAAAACTACTGGCCGGGTGCACACAATGGGTGATAGTGACACTAGATAAAAATGCAAACTGGAAATAGTTGCACTTAAATTTGTCTCAATAACAAGTGAAAAATTCAGACCCAGTCTTTCTGTTCACATCCATATCCCCAGACACAATGAGAAAAAAACCTTACTTGCTCTGTTCTCACACGCACACATGCGCACACACACACACAAAATTTGCAATCATTCTAAAATTCAAGTAAAATGAAATCAAACTCTGTAAACAAAACATCCAAGGAGATTAATCAAAGTTAGCCCCACCAGGAAAACAAGGGGGCAGTGGTTAAAGACATATGACTCCACAGATGCTGTAGCAAGGCAGCCATATTGATTCCATTACAAGTACAGGTGGAGAGATGCCAACTTTCTCACTGCAGCTGGAGCAGATGATGGCAAATCTCTGCTTCTTCCCTAGGTAGCCACAACACTGACCAGCAGTTTGGCATTTCCACCCTCTGCTACCAGATTTTTTCAGATCATAGTGCTGCTGCTTTCCCTGCTGACAGTAGGCATCCAGTTTCAGAGAGAGATTGCTACAATTTTAAAAAACTGCCTTAAAGATGGTGGAGATGTCACAAAACATTTGGCTTTTGATATGAAGTAGCGTAAATGCTGTAATCATATTTACAGGACATGATTGATAACATGCTGCACATGAACTCCTTCCTTTAAACTTTCCCATAAAACACATTCATCTGCCATTTCCCAATCTCAACTACCAAAGGATCAAAGTGGAAAAAGAAAAATGAAGTAGGTTCAAGCAGGGCAAATAGGCCCTAAATGACTGTTTAGGAGCAGAAGATGAAAGTTCAGCTCCAAATTTCAGTTTGATGATTTTTTTTTTTTTAAAGTCTGTGTACAATTGAGGTTTCAGAGGGCTTTTTTCTTTGTTTCACTGAACAAACTAGACTCACACTGCTATAAGATTAATATGAGATCCCAAAGAATAAAAAGTCCAAGAGCAAGTGTTCACTTGATTACTAGTTCAATTCTTTTATTTTAGCAGTGTGACTTCATTGATACAGAAGGCTACTCCTGAGCTCCACTGCTGTACAGGGACCTATGGGACATGCTGTGGAGAAGGCCTTGGACCTCTTGAGCTGCTTTGCTTCCTGACAATACTCTCCTATTAGCTGCAAATCACAGAAAATCACCCTAAGTCACTGCTAGGTTACAGCCAGCCCTGCTGTCAGGGAATCAGGGACCACTCTGTTAGCATTCTGTCTTTGGGGCTGGGAGGTGACAATCACAGGCTAATCACAAATGGCAGCAAGGAGTAGTCCTGTCAGAAAATAAACATTTCCACTACAGCTGTAGGCACCGCAGTCTTGGTCCGGGGAGGGAGTATTTTACAACTAAGTCAATCAGTTGTGCTCACTTATCTTGCTTGAAATTTCCCTTCAACACCATACAGGCAAAGTCTGACTCTTGGAGAAGACATGAATTTGACCAGGTCACACAACAGGAAACACATTAAATTCTTGTAACTGGAGTGTGATGGAACAATTAAACCAACAGTAAAAATGCAAATTTGTCATAGTGAAGGAAGAACATGGTAAACAAACTCAGATGGGATGGAACATCTTAAACATATTTGTGTTGCATTAGAATTTCACAGGATTCTGTAATTAGGGCAAGCAAGTAGCACATAATAGAAAACTCCAGATGCAAAAAAATTCAATTTTTGTGTCATAGAGAAATGTACTATTTTGCTAAAGCATGTTTGAATCTACAGTTAAGAATGTCTAAAATATGCTGTAAACCTTTGGGCAAGTGGTAGATAAAGTTGAAGCAAAGTCATCCTCCCAAAATCTGGCATGTGGTAAAGCTGTGCTGCACTCATTTCAGATTTGTTTGTGGCAGACGGACATCCCATCCTGCAGATGTTCAGATAGCAAATGTTTCCAAAGCACTTTGAAGATGAGGCACATAAATACAAGGTTTCATTATTAGATATTAGGAACAGTAATGAAAATAAATACAGTTAGTACCAAAGAACATCTGAAGGCTCTTTTACGAGACACAACATAGAGGTCTTTTCAAAGTAGTGATTTATTTTTTCACATTACTTCTTTTCATTAGCAGAGTTCACAAATTAAAATTTCTGTTTCACTCAATCTAGCAGTGCCAAATATTTTTGCCAAAGAAAGACACAACTACTCAGACAGCGTAAAGAAGCTTGTAAAAAATTAGTAGATGGAGAAGTTCATTCAATGACTAGCAGCTCTGATTGGATCCAGAGCCCCAGTAAAAATGGATAGCCAATGGATAGCCCTTACCTTAAACCATCTCAAATACCACACAAAGAAAGGGAGACAAAGGAGCAATAGAGCATCATGTAGAAAAACAAAATGAAAGCCATACACTCAACATCTCAGTTTCAAACATTTGTGTAAAAACATCTGGAAGTTGCAAATCCTGAAGAACCCAGAAGTGCCCTGGTCTGATGTCCCACCCAAGGACACCGTATTTGGTTTCTATGAACTAGATAAAGAACAGGTACAAAACAAAGCATAGAATGTCAAATACGGCACATGCATGAGCTAGATATTTGTTGGCTTCATTACAGATTAATCTATTTTCTATGTAATCAATGAGAAATGTCCTACTGACTTGGACTGTGAGAGCAGCACAGTGCAAAATTCCTTTGTTTTATGGAGTGACGTTTGGAAGAGGATCTCACACCCTGAGGCTTGCATCTCTAAGTGTGATCTTTCAGCCCTGTCCCTACAGTTACTGTAAATGTAAACTGTTTCTAGACAGCCTCTTATTTTTTGCAGTGATGATTATATGTAAAAACAATTTTGATAGATATATCTTCAAGAAGGGAAATTCCAATAAGGTCATAATGGTGTCTTTGAAGTAAGAAATATACTGAAAGACAGGCATTAAAGTTTTATGAGATTTCCTTTACAGGTAGAAGACAAAGACCTGTAGTATTTGATAGACCTAAAATGAGACACAAGACTAATTTAAGTATCACCTACACGAAAGACGAGAATGCAACTCACACTGGGCTGGGAAAAGAATGTACTCTCCTGTGCTTTGTATGAGGCAATTTTTGTGAATACTAATATCATCAGAGAAATCTCTTCACTGAAACATCAGACAGGATATCCTCAGAAAGAAGGATAGTGCAGGGAATAAGGAAGTGGAACCAAAGCAGATGCCAAATACTTGTCAGCTGGATCACAGAATCATAAAATAAGATGTGTTGGAAGGGACCCACAAGGATCATTGAGTCCAACCCCTGGCCCTGTAGACAACCATCCCCAAGTCAAACGATGTGCCTGAGAGCACTGTCCAAACTCTTCTTGAGCTCTGTCAGGCTGGTGACCACTTCTCTGGGGAGCCTGTTCCAGTGCCCAACCATCCTCGGGTGGAAAGCCTTTTTCCATAATGACAACTTACAGAAGTGAGAACCAGAGCAGGTAAGGACAGGACAATCCTATGGGATGCAATGACCTAGATTTTCTTTCCAGTTCGGGAGAGTGGGTGGGTATGTTGTGGACAAAAAAATACTTACTTCTCTGATTTAGACATAAAAGATGGCATGATGTAAAAAAACCACAAGCACTTTTCTAGTAAAAGAGAAGTAGAGAAAAATAAGGAATATTTTAGGAAACTCCAGTTAGGGTTAGGATTATAAGGATGAGAAAAAGCAAAGCCATTAGGGATGCATTATTTTGCGTGTGTGCTGCACACATGTAGGGCTACAGATCCATAATGAAGTCACAGATTCAGTTCTTTAAAATTAAGAATACCAGAACATGAGGTCACCTGTGTATGTGCCTTAGGATACAGTGAGGGCTGACAGACTGGGATGCTAGTCATCACTGTGTCCCATTCCCAGCACATGTCTTCTGCGTAATTCAGAGACAATTTTGATGACAGGAGTGCTGAGTTTCTTGCATGTCTCTCTGTTTTCCTTCTCATTATAATACTTGAGTCCTTCACAGACTGCATTTATATCAAACCTATGAAGTGAAGGACTACTATAAAAGATGAAAAGTGAAGCACAGCAGATTAACGTCCAAGAGGATCACCTCTTCAGGGTGTCTAAAGTGAGGTTCCTAGATTTCTTTTCAACTTTTTGGAATTAGTAGGAATTTTACATTTTTCAGGTGACCCTTCCATTGACTTTCAAGGCTCTTGTGAGTGCTCTGCAGTTCTGCAGAAAGGAATAAGCTGCTAAATTCTTGATAGTTCGATGCACATTAAAGGCATTAAGAGAAAGATAATTCAGTTGTCAGTGAGACAATTTTATCATCTGACTCTCCCTGACTCAGTAAACATCTTCCAGTTTCTTCAATAAATGAGGGTTAAAACCCCCCGTTCAGATAACAGTGTATTCCATTAATGACTCCAGCCCCTTGTGTTATGGGATCCAGTGTGCTGAACTGGCCCACTCAGATGGTTGCCAGGAAAAGTCTCCAATGCAAACTGAAAGTAGCAGTTTAATGCTCCTAATATTCCAGCAATATTCTTCCCTTTCTTGAAAAAATTCTAAAATCTCACTGAGGAAAAAGCATGTAGCCATGAAAGGTGTACTCCATGTCAGACCTCCCACTGGATATGCCATTCGGCAATTTCAAACCCAACAAGGCAGTGGTACGGAGTCTGGCCAATACAAAGTCTTCATGGATTCTTGTACTCCTGTTTTCCAAAAACAAAACAAACAACTAAAGGTTTACTGGTTTACTGGAACTCAGTTATTTTGGTTTTGACACTGTAGACTGATGAATAAGAATGGCTGATGGGATGGCTCTACATATATCTTGATTCAGCAAAATAATGTGGAAATATTGGTTGGATTTGCTGATTATAATGAACATCTGAAGGCTATTTATGCACATATTGCTGTGGCTGACCTTCCCACAGAACATATATTTATACTCTGTATCAAGCACAGTGAAAGGCTGTTTAACATACGTCTACCGTAGTACGCTTAATGACCTAATGCATAGCAAACGAAATTCAATGGTTGTGAAAGGAGCTAATGGTCCCTTCTCATTTTAAACTCGTACGAATGTATAAGATGATACTAAAAAGTTACAGGGGCATTTTCCCTCCTAGTTGTATATGAATATCTGGTTACATTTTTCAGCAGCTTCCCAAGAACCTGATGCTAGTTGAAGCATAGGAGACCCGCAATTCATGGCAACAACCATCGGAAAAAACAAATTAAATAACTTGCTTTCAACTAAAGAATGCTGTGACCAGTCATTCTGGTATATGAGTCAATTCTTTTGCCATAACTGTTTAGACATTGTTGGACTGTATTAGACCTCACATCATCATATCAGACTATGACACAAAATAAATGTTGCCAGCTTCTTGTCACCACTGTCTACTTCCTTCTTCCACTGGCAAACAACCAACACTTGCAACTTGACTGATAGCCTGAAATGACTATCCTAATAGCTGGTACCATAAATGACCACCTTTTTTCTGTCATTCTCATAAGGCCTTCGCATGTACTCCAAGAGCAAGGTTTAGAAATTAGAATACAAGAAATCATTTCCTACTCCGCACCTGTAATAGCCACTAAGTTCCTCTGTCAAGCACTGTGACATTTTGCTGATGTGGAAGACTGCAATGAAAGGAGTGGAAGGACCTTTCCTGCACATGGTATGAATTTAATCCATGTGGATAAACCTACAATGGCTTCTCAGACTTCCCAGAAGTTTTGATCCAACACTGATACAAATGAAACTGAAGCTCCATTTTTATTTAGGCAGGAATTATTTTTTTTTTTCCCTCCTTCTTTCTGTGTCCTCAGGCACTTTGGCCATATTCACTAACACTACATGCCTGCTAACGCCTCCAAATTCAAGAGCATAATGAGTCATTCAGACCAAAGCTTGAGTGAAGGAAGCTGGTGAGACTCAGCACATAATATAGGCTTCGTTGTAAGCTGCCTGGATATTCTGTACTTCTGCAGATCAGACTAACATTCTTTTTCTGCTCTCTGCCAAAGAACTCAACACTCCTGTACTTCACAAGACAGAGTTTTAGTGTCAGCTTTTTACAACTGCATGAGAACTTCATTGAAAAAACACCCAAGAGAAAGAGAGGGATTTCCTCTGTTTAAGTTGCTCATAGCATCTAGATTTTTTTGCATATTCATCCCTCTAGGTCATCTGTGACTGTCTAGTTTTGAAGCTGGAGGGAGCATGGAGGTTATATCAAGCTCTGTTTTAACTCTCATTTAACATGTTGATTATTGTTGTGTCACACAGCAGCTGCAGAAATGCAACATTTTCAGCCAGTTCTGTGTTGCTATCTGCAATCTGATGAATCCAGAACACCCTGCCATTTTATTACTGAAAGGCTCACATTGACCTGTGTGTTTTTCAAATATGTTTAAATTTCCAGCAGTTTCTTCAAGCTTTGTTCAAACCAATAAGCATTTGCATTTGAGGTTGTTTTCCACAACAAAAGGACAGAGTTTCTGAATGTGGTCTTTGTGCTTTCTCTTTGATGCCAGTTATTTGTTGCACAGATGATGTTGCTCTTGCAGTTTCCTGCCTGTAGTTACCATTGCCACTAATCCAGTAATTTCTAGTATACATTTTAGGGCCACGTGAGCCAATGACTGTTTTTTGGTTGCCTCCTTTCATATACCACACACTAACCAAGGCTGCAAAGCAACATTGAAACTCTGCAGCTACACAGCTCTTAATATTCTTAATTGGATCAAACAGCCAGAATTTCCTTTGTTTCATTTGTTCTCCATTTGAAAACACGTTTTTACTAATAGCACAAGCAAACTACACAGATTCACCATAAACTTTGTTTATAAGTTTTTACTAAACACAAAGTTTAAGTTTTTACTAAATACAAAGCCACATGAAGATCAGATTTATAACGACTAACTAGTCTGGCTTCTCAAGTGGCACAGAGCAAGCAGTAGTACGCATTCAGATACTTTTAAAACTTTTCACCAAATGTTTACCTGTCACTTCAGTACACTGCACTCTTTTGACATATTAGCTTCCTGTACACATTGAAGAGCATATGCAAATTTTGAGAAGTAACTCAGTAGAACTTTGATGACATAGCTGCAGAACAGCATCACAGAGAAGGAATGAGAGGAAATTTTTCTAGAGAAGACAGGTACACTGGTGCAGAATCTTTTGGTTTTCCACACAAGACTGGAAGGTAAAATTGGTTTTGTTGTAGATTACAGCCATAGATCTTGGTTATTACAGCATTTTACATCCTTCAGTATTTTATTAGAATACAGCAAGAAGTAAATCCCATGATAGATGTGTATCCTACCAGAGTAAGGCCACAAAGGCCTTACTCAACATTTTGATGCCAGTATTATTTGCCATACAAGTTTTAATGGTGCAAAACACTTTGTGAGGGAAACTGGTTGACACGTATGTTAGCCTAAACATTAAAACAGCATTTGACACCAGGATGATCTCTAGACAAGGTTCCTCCCTACACTGAAATTTTCCAATATTCACCTCAAAGAGAAAAGGAGAAGTTAATAGAAATACATCCTTCAATTACGTTATCACTAGGCTCAGGTGAGTTAAAAACTACTTTGCATTGGGGTCCAGCAAGCCAGCCTCACTCCAAGGGGGCAACTGCCAACAGGCTGGCAATGGGAACATCCTGAGGAGATTCTTGTCTCCAGTTGGGTGAGAGTGGCTATAGTGAATGGAGGCAAAGGGCCAGGACAGAGCTGAGGACCTGAAGGATGTATGCTGTTGGATAAGGGGTATAAATGACTTTGAAACAATAACTCAGGCCTTCACATAGACGTACCAAGATACTTGCTATACTCTGAAGTTACAGAGAGGTACACTTTAAGAATATATGTACCTAATATTAATATTTCCTGAAGGCAGTTACTGCTTACAGACCATTATCTGATCTCTGCAGTAAATTTTCACCTTTTCTGTTCAATGTTTTTTTCAGATGGAATACAATATCCTAAAAACATGAAGGTTGAGTCTGGGAATGAGTTGGAGAATGCAGCAAATCCTTACAGTGAGTAAAGAAGAAAGCAGAAAAAGCCAAGGGAAATCGACTGGCTTTTGGGAATTTCAAAGTCATGATTTTATTTCTTTTACGGTGCAGCGATTATTTTCAGTAAACATGACAGGATTCATGAGAAGAATTCTTAGCATTTGGGAGCTTTTAAATTATGGCTAAATGTTATCCACAAAATGCTCTCGGCTTTTCTGCATTTCTGTCTTTCACTTGCCCCTTTGGCACACTTTCCTCAGAGGTTCTCACTTCAGCAGTTGAGTGGTGTTTGTTACCAGCATCTTCTACCCTTATTTATTCAAGCAGAAGAAACATACCTTACATGTATTGCCCAGAGAGAAGAAAAATGATAGAGGTTAAAAGAGAAAGTGTTTCCAAAGAGCTACAAAGCCTCATTACTTAAAGACCTTGCCAAATAGGAAAGAACTACCTGGCAAGAAGATTGAAGAGCAGGCGGTATTGCTTAAAATCCCTTGGTTACTGCTTCAGCCTGTATAAGTTATCCCTCTAGAGGCCAGCAGAGTACCAAAAAACAATTACCATGAACTAGACCATAATATTACTGTAGACACAAATCTTTCCCAAACTATGAACATTTAAAACTTCTTCCAGCTGTCCAAAGACTGTCTTTTGTAATGAGACTGAACTGTCCTGCAATTACAGTGGCAATGTAAAAAAACATTTCATAGCATTACCTCTACCACAGATCTAGACTCCTTAATGTGGTGTCAGGGATGTTAGAGAGTGCTCATGAAAACAGATTTATTGCCTTCACTCATATAGGGAAGATGTCATTCAAGCAGTGTGTTTGAGCTTAGAGCACACTTAGAAGAAGCAGTGTTTTTTGTGGTCAGAAACAGAAACAGGACTCTAACATACTCCAGCACTGATTTGCTGTTTCTGAACTTTCTGTCTTGGTTTTACCATCTGTAAAACAGATACTGTAACACTTGTAATGCAAAGCTGACCTGGGAGAAACGCCTTCCGCCTCACAGAAATAAGGAATGGGAACATTAATTATTGCAATCAATTACATGGAAAATCCTCAATGAAAAGTGCAATGGGAACACAAAGGAGAGATTTGCCAAAAGAAACAGGTATATGCATGCCTTAGTACTTTGTTCTAATGAGTGCACTGATCTAATGCTTTCACTTTGAGCGGGTCTTACTCTAAAGGCTTGTTCCTGCAGCCCTCACACAGTCACATTCCCACAGAAGTTTGCTTGAGGAAAGCCTCAAGATTTGACTTTGTGTGTTTTCTCTTGTGCCAGGAAATACTATCCTTTTAATTAGCAGGTCCATTTCTTTGATAAGTGTTTAAGTGGCTTCACTGCAATTCCATCTCTTTAGTTGTCATCCAGCACCTGGGAGGTAAGGAAAAAGGAAGCAAGCACTGAATTTTTCCATCATTTCTGCCGAGGGATATTTCTGAGACACTGTACTTTTGTGGGTGGGCGGATGGATGAATAGACAGACGGAAAAGGGAGTTTCCTTTATGGGATTCCAATAATTGGTATGTGGTTTACATTCCATTCATCTGAAGGACTCTTGTTTTTAATCAGAAACAGGCTCAGGCTACTAAACTACCTCCGGTGTTCAGAACATATCCATGCTTTCAGCTGGTGACTTTTCTCACATGCATCTTTTCTTTGACACCCACAGGCCCCAAAGAGTAACATGGTCATTTACCACCAAGAACTCAGTGTCAGGTCCCATAACAGGAGTTGGTTCAGAGCCCTTTTCCAGACAGAGAGACGTTTTCTGATTGCTAGCTTCACAAGCAGAAGCTCTTTAAAGTATGGTATTTGAAACTGGCATTGATTTCTCCAAGCAGGTTTTAGGTTTCGTGGGTTTATTTCCTAGGCTTGTCCAACTCTGGGAAAGCCTTGACTGGACGGTGTTGTGGACAAAACAACACAGCTTTGTCTTAGTAACCAGATGCTAATGCAGACAACTGCTGAGAAAACCCCTACACTCAGCAGCTGGACCCGCTGATGTGCTTTAAGCACAAAGGAAAGAAAGACTAACACCTTGTCCAGAACTAGTCAGACTAAATAAACAACAATACAGCAAATTTCAGATTTGCAGCTGGTGAAAATGTGAAAATATTCAGCATCATCTGCTGTCATCCAGGGGCAGAAAAAACATAAAATGACTTGCAGTGAATTAGTATTCTATTATTCAAATCTCTCTGAACCTTTTGTGATAGATCCCTAGTAAACACTAAAAATTTCTTCAAATGCCACCTTTCCCCATCAGCTAACTTGTTTCACTGTCCAGATTTGTTTACCCTTAACTTTCATTATGTGAAACATAACAAATTTAACTTTTCAGGGTCTATCTTGTCTAGCCTGTCCAGAGAGTAACTGTACATGCTTTAGGGATTTCCATACCATGCATCCTTGAATGTGTTCCATGTCACAACTCCCTCCAGTGCCTACTGTTCAGCAGATTTGTCAAGCAGCACAGCAGGAAATCTCCTGCAGGAAGATCACACATTACAAAATCTAAGAAAGGAAGAACAGTTTCACAGCTAAAGTCTATGTCAGCCTGGGTCCATCACAGAGATTTTGAACATGCAGTTTGCCTGCTTTGTGCCTCACTTTCCCTATGGGGAGAAGGAAATAATGCACAGATGCAGATATGCCATCAAAGGGAAGGGTAAGTCTGTCCCCTCTTTCCCACACTGTAGATGTGATGGAGACAACCTGTGGCAGTGGCCTGTGAACACACACAAGAGCTGCACAGTCACCAGTTCTTTCCGGATCCATGCATCCTTTGGACCACACTAGGCAAGTAAGAGCTGCTAATACCATGAAGGAAACAAAACTGTCAAATACCTCTTTTTTCTTCCTTATGATTCAACAGCCTCTTGGCAACATTCATTTCTCTACTGTTTATTTACCTTGGCACCTATTTAACACTGGTACTAGGAGGTGAGAAGTATTTGAAGTTGCATTGTGGGCTGCATTCAGCAAAACCCCCTACTTACAAACTGATGATTTCCTCTCTCATGCCACAAGGAAGCAGGAATCTCACTCCTTGGGCAGAGGCCTTTAGCTCTGCACTTTGCTAGACCTCTGAGATGTGTGGACCCAGGCCATGCTACTCAGCGCAAGGAGACCGTTGTTGCATATCTGTCACAGGATGCTTTCATCAAATTATGTTACCACACTTTGCCCTGCCTAGGCTTTCACAGATCCTGATCTCTCAGGATATAAGATTTCTGCCTGAGATTCACTTTAAAAGAGATTCTTTTGTCTTGATTTAGTTCAGAGCTATAATGAAGTTAATCTTTAAACACATAGATTGGGCAATTGCAGAGCTAGCTACATTGCTCATTTGGAGTCAGTGTATCAAGATTAGAGATACTCTCATCACCGAATACTGGATTGAAAACAGGATATGGAGCACTGAACCATGTTCTGGCCAAATAATTTCAAATTGAATGAATAGCAATATTTTATTTGTTTATTTTCTCTTTCTGCCATGAAAAGAACCATCATATTTTTTGGTACTGAGATTTATCACAGAGCTAGAATTTGCTATAATAATGCTTTGCTGCTGGACATTCCTAGTATTCCAGGGTAGAGCCGTTTATATATTTTGGACAGCAAACAAGCTTGATACAAGGATTCTTTGGGTTCATCTTTTTAGGGCTTACTATAATAATTTTACACCACTTTTGACTAAAGGAAGGTGCAAAGCTGAATAAACTGTGACCAGCAGACCACAGGGGACTGTTAGCAGCACAGGCAGTTCATTTAATCATTCCCTAGCATTCTTCCTGGACTGATCACACAGCACCTTCACACACCAGGAACTATAATGCAGCCTTTAATGTTAATTAATGTATGACTGCTTAAACTTGTGTGGTTTTTTCCTCCCTTTCCTTCCCTTGGCTGGCCACAATTGTCCAAGTGTTGCTGTTGGTTATTCTACTTAAGTATTAAAAAATGCTTAACTAAATAGGCTGGCTTATTTGCTTTTGCTGATAGTAGCAGTCCACCCACAGAGCCCTTTCAAATCTCTTCAGTGTTTTGGAAACTGGATAAGGGACTTATTCAGTGACGTGCAAGTTTGTCTGAGCCAGGAATGAGGCGTGCATTTCATGAAATGAGAAATAACCTCAGACCACACACAGTGTAATTTCTGAACTCCAGCTTGGGCTCTCTTCCCCTCGTCCCTCTGCACACATACACACACCCCTGCTAAAAAACCAGATGATGACTGACATCCCTAAATCCTTTAAGCATTCTTTTACAGCTAAGAGCAGAGGGAGGTTTTCAGAGCTTAGGTGGCTCATTATTAGTAACACACTGATTAAAAAAAAATGGATTACTACAGTATGTGCATACCAAGCCAAAGAGAAACAGCAAAAAGCCTGTGCCATCTAAATACTTTCAAGAGGAGAAACTGCTGATGCAAAGATATTAAAGCTATTTTTACTGCATAGGGAGATGAGAAGTTCTTCCCACAATTTTCCTAGAGACTAATGTTGGTTCTGTCACTACTTGTTTAGTTAAGCTAAGAACACCGAGTGTTTCAAATATTATTTTCCATTATAAAAAGAAGTAAACCAGGAAGATAAGTTTATTGCATATTAAAAACTCACACACTTTTCTCTCCTAAGCAGAGAAACTATACTGTACGGCTGTTGAGAATAAACTACACACAGAAGAGGCAAAGGGCAAACTTTTCCACAGCTGTTACTCTATAGCTTCAATATCCCCTCCTAAGCTTAATTCTTCACAGCCTTACACCAAATGAGTACACTTAAACAATGAGACAGCAGGCAGACTCCTGCTCAGCTCTCCTTAAATATATCTTTTATGCTGACTAAAAGAAGTAGCTTTACTGTCTTCAACAGGTTTGGAGTTCTCCTGCATTACAATTGTAGCACCACTGTCAAACCACCCCTGCAAAGCTTAAAATTGATAAGCAAAGGTGCTTACAGACTGACTCCTGTGCTTCTTCCATTGCTTCATACCTGATCAGTAATACCATCACACAACTGAGCCATTGTCTGCTTATGCATACAACTGTACCTCTATACTCATACACACTGTGACACTTCCACCAATGAAGTCTGCATGACACTTTCTGTTACAGGATCCTAATTTAGTTGTTAATAACTTTGTCAAATAAGTTCTCAAGCTGAAATTCTTCCTGCTGGGTGTCTCCATCAGGCTGAATTTTTCTTGTAAGTTTCAACTAAAACAGCTGTTTTGAAAAGGGGACTAAAGGGAATCAATCTCACTTTCCCTCCTGTTTTTTCTATAGCCATTTCACTGAGAACCTGTTTTATCTGCGTGTTTGGGGAGAGAAACTGTGGGTGGCAAGAGGGGTTACCTTACTGCAAGCAATTATGCCCAGTAACAGCCTTCTGAAAACCTGCAAGATTTTGGCCAGGTTCTAAACACTGTGGTTTACCCACACTGCATACAAATCTCCTAGAGAGAAACAACATTATTTTCTGAACACTCTACTAAAACAAATGACTACCTTGTCTCATACACTTCCTCCATCAGCAGACTATATGCATGTCCTTCCCACAGATTAACTGAGTGACTCCCCAATAACAAAAGGATTCATAGAGTATTCTGGGTCTTTTAATGCAATTTATGGTACTGCCCCCCGAAGCTGCTGTGGCACCAGAACTGAGAGCTGCAAAATCCTGCCTGTTTTTCCATCAATACTCATTGATGGTGCCCCTGCAGGACACTGAGGAAGCTCATCAGTTTGGAAGCAAGCTAGAAGCTAGAAGCAAGCACTCAGAAGCTAGAAAACAACAGCATTACAACTGCTCATGCATTCTGTCACAGTCTTCTACTGTATGGTTAGCAATACTAACTTTTCCCAGACACATCACCCTCCTTCTCTGCAGATCACCACATTTCTGAAGAGATCCCTTTCTTTCTTTCCCTTTAAGATTTATAGTTTTTCCCCTCTGACTGTATGAGCACAGAGCCAAGGATGAAGAAATCCCAGGTTGTACCACAGATCAGCTGCAGCTTCTGCAGCTGTGCTTCACAGCTGCACTGTGGGCTACCACCACCGTGCATCCAAACCAAGCTACTGGGTAGCTATAATCTTTTCTACTCAGTTCACTGCCTGAACAAAACCAAAAGATAAAGCCAGACACAGATCACAGACTTCCAATCTGTTATGCTGCAATCCTGCAAGGTTAAAAATGAAAGCTCTCTGCTACCAGGAAGAACAGACTCACTGATGCTTCCCAGAGGTTTTGAACACCCACTTCCCTGCCCTGAAGGAATAAAACAAAAGATAAACTTTAACTTAAAAAGTGACATGCTTAAGGCATAGCAACTCAATTACAGAGGGTTTTATTGCTTACTCTGGGCCTTAAACACAATGCCTTCTAAGATGTTGAGATTTTGATGGTAAGGAACATAAAATAAAAGTGTCTAGATCTGCTTTTTAAAACTCCCTTAAAGTTTCTTGAATTACTTTCTAACCAGGGTTTTTTATTTTCAGAGACATCATCCTCAAGACCACCAGGTCACAAACGTCTCATGGTAGAAGCAAACACTTCATGTATGAGATGAAAAACTGTAACCATGCTCAACTTACCATCACAGCCTAAATACCTAACCATGCAGAGTAAACTCTGCAAAAAGGCCTAAACCCTTACCTTTCTTGGGGTAAGGGTGGCAGTTTTGACACTCAACATCAGGGTCTCCAGATGCAAACAAGCTCCATGTCTTTGGCTTTTTCAGTCACTAGTTAGGTTATTCCTTTCACCCGCATTCATGAACATTAATATATAGAATGCTTGAACCAATGGGTAAATGAAAACATTAAAAAATCTCCCACCACTTTAAACAGCTTTTCTCATTACTAAAGGGGATTATTTAATTATTAAATATTAAATTCCTACTTTAACTTTTCCATTACATGAGCAACAGTAAGTTCAACTTTCACTTTTAAGTGGCTTCCTATCGCATCTATTTCTTTTAGTGAAATGGAATTTATGAAGAGAATTTCTTAATATATATCCAGAAATGTTTCAAGAGAAATACCACAGTTTAATCCAAGCACATTTTTCTAGACTGCACAGTCTAAGAACAAAATAAGAGACTGCACATTCTTTTCTGTGCAGTTTACAAAGAATCAGAGCTATGAATGGCACTGAATTCAGGTATTTCTGATGTTACAGTCTGTCATTGGTTTCTCATTTGCCTAAGGTTTGAGTTTGACATAGAAAACTATCAAATGGCAACTTACCCAGTTACAACAATTTGATAGAACCACAAAATTCTAAACCACTGAATTATTCTATGTTCCCAAGGTTCAAACAGCAGCATGTCAAATATGAACATAAAATACCTAGTATTTATTTTGCCTCAGGCATAAAATACCTATTTCATACAATCATAATTTCCTGTACTGTATGCAAGAAGATGATTATATTGTAAAGATAATTTAAAATATAATTCTAATTTATATATATATAGATATGTATAGTATATAATATAAAGACAGTACATAAGTAAGTACATATATATAAAATATATATTATCTAC
>VXBB01016397.1:401204-416755 GCA_013399915.1 Illadopsis cleaveri | reverse complement strand
AGTTTAAGGAAGTTTTGCATCCTTAATAAATGTCAGTTATCCAGATGCTGCATGTTGTCTTTTCCATAAGCTTAAAGGACTCCAGGTGTGGCTTACACAATTTTTTTCATCAGTTTCACAGTGGTTTTATTTCTCAGTTCTGTGTAAGTGGGAGAAGTGCTGCAGCCTAGTGGGCCTTCAGGTGCCGGGGCGGTCCCTGGCAGTAGCACCTTTATCAAGGCACTCTGTGCACCAGGCGCACTGGCACTCTCGGGTTTGGGGAAGTGATCCAGCTCTTTGTGAAAGGCTGCCAAGGCAGCCCTGGTCCAGGGAGGGTCAGGCAAAGCCAGGAAGTACAACGTGAGACGGGTTCTTCCTTTCCTAGGGTCCTCTTTATTCAGGAGCTCCTGGGGTCTGAAGAACCCAGATGCTCTGGGGAGCAGACTTTTATACACTTATCTGAGGGCGGGGACAAGAATTTGGACCAATCAGGACACGGATTAGGAAAAGAACCAATCAATGAACGGATCCGAAATACACCAATAGGAGAACAGAGAAACTGGGAACTGTCTGAATGACAAATCAGGGAGGAGCAATCTGCATACTGCAGCAAAGACTCATGGGGGTGCTGCAGTTACCACCAACCACAGGGAAGTCACTTAGACCCCCCGGAGGGCAAGGCCTGTCACCTCACAAACAGCTCATGCGCCACACACGCTCCAAGGGAGACGTGATCCCCTTTGTGGCAGCCTGGGGGGCTGCCACTGAGAGGCACTTACACTGCTCTACAGACATGTTGTGTAGCTATTTGTTTCCTTCCTTCTATGCTTCATTTTAGGAGGATAAATGCTTTCAATATTTTTCTGAAAAAGTTGCAGTTGTAGTCTTCTTCTGTCAGGGGATATTAAAGTAATGTGAACTCGCATAAGTAATTCCATATGTACTGCAAATTGTAAAGGCAAGTCCATTGCAGACTTTGCTCTCAGTGTCTCTTTTTCCTTTCTAGCTGTCCAGCTGAGTGACTGGAAGTGCTGGCGTGCCTGACACAGCTACAACAGCAGCACATGGAGTTGATGAAGGTAACCCATGCTGTGGGGACACCATGGCCAGGTCCTGCCCCAAGCCCTGCATAGGGCTCTGCTCTTCATCTCTGCCTCCCCCCTCTTGGCTAGGTGCTGCCAGCTGGTGCCTTTCCTTTGTGCAGCAGCAAACTCTGGGCCCTTGGTAGTGGTGGTCTGTGAAAAACTGCTTTAATAGAAGAAATACTAGGATCATCATGTGTAAGCTTTCAGTGGGCACCTGCAGGTTGGGAGGGATTAAATGAGCAGAAGAGCTGTTTGACATGTGTTGGAGAAATTCTCCTTTCACATCCATCTGTGTAGAGCCTCCCTTTGGTTTATTTTATTAGTTTTTCCCCAGGCCTGAGTTAACAGACTCCTCCTCGCTTTCACTGTTTCCTGTGTCCAGCTGTTTCTCCCAGTGGTCTGTGTTGGTTTAACTGGGGCCAGGACTGCACATTCTGTAGTAGTCTGCATATCTGCTACAGCCTTCCCAGCTCAGTGACCAAAGGTAGAGCACAGGAAAAGCTTATTTGCCTCAATATTTTACAAAGATGTGTGTGTGATAGAATGCTTTTGCCTGCAGTTTGACAGCAAAATTAAAGATTAAATGTGTTTACCTTCTCTACTGAGTCCCTGTAGTTACTGAGATGTCTCTAAAAGTATGAGCTTATCAGGAAATACTTCTTTCAAATTTTAATTATCTTGGGAATTTGCACTTTGTTTTAAGAGAAAAGTAAGTCATAATTTCCACTCAGTGAAATTGCATTTGATTTTATAAACATGAACAATATCAGACCACTTTATTGGATATCTCAGACATGCATTGCAGTATCCTGCTTTAATTGGAATAGCACATTAATAAAGACAGCAGTTTTCGCACATTAAGTTTTGGAATTGCACAGATGGGAGATAACATTTTTAGGCATTTTGACCTTCCCTTGCTATGTGAAATAGGCAGTTTTATCTTTTTGATGTAAAGGTTTAGTAGTTCTCCAAGATAAATTTGGTTGTGCAGAGAGGCTGAGGATGCCCCATGCCTGGAAGTGTTCAAGGTCAGATTGGACAGAGCTTGGAGCAACCTGGTCTAGTGGAATGTGTCCCTGCCCATGGTAGTATGTTGCAACAGGATGACCTTTAAGGTCCCTTCCAACCCCAACCATCCTGTGGTTCTGTGATAGACCTCGATATAGGGTTGGCAGGATATGTCTGTTTTACAGAAGATGAACAGTCTCTCCCACCAAATACGTGACCATTCTAGATACCCTTTGCCTTGGTGCCTGTTTCTTTTCAAAGTCAAATTTTAAATTTGTTGTTTGTTTGTTTTTTCTCCTGTAGGTTTTTAATGATCCTATTCATGGGCACATTGAATTGCATCCCCTGCTTATTCGGATCATCGACACCCCTCAATTCCAGCGCCTCCGGTACATCAAGCAGCTGGGTGGCACCTACTTTGTTTTTCCAGGAGCCTCTCACAACCGCTTTGAACACTCCCTAGGGTAAGTGGTGGTTCTGGCACACACCTCTCTGGCATCTGGATGTCCCTGAAATTGGTTCTGCTGCTGGGGAGTGCCAGCCAGGGGGCATTGCTGTCTGAGCGTTGGTGAGAACTGCTGGGGGTGTGTTCTGGTCTCAAGTGTTCCTGGATATCCTGTGTGATTGTGGGCTGTTCCCTTGAACTTCTTCTAGTAAAGACAGATAAACAAACCTACAAGATTAATCAATATTAGATTTCCTTCCCCACCCTTTATTATTCTAAGAATAATGTTAGCCAAAAACTGTAAATGCTTTATGTTCCCCCAGTCAAAATACAAGTTTTAAAGCATAAACTTAGTGAGTGTACCGCAGCTACTCTTATGATCTGCCAGACAGTTGTAATCCCCACTCATCATCTAGCACAGGAAAGTCCGTTTGATCTGTAATGTTTGCCTTTGTAGGTAGATGCGCTTCCTGCAATCAATGGCAGGTTGTCAGGCTGATAGCTGTAATTCCGTTAAGCAGAAATATGATGGACACAAGGATTCATAGAGTGTTGCTCGGTCATTCATACTCCTCAGGAAAGCTGGTGAATGACAAATTTGAGCTTGTTTAAAGGGTATATCTCAAGGGGCAGTGAAATTAAGCTAGTAAGNTCTGGGCCCTTGGTAGTGGTGGTCTGTGAAAAACTGCTTTAATAGAAGAAATACTAGGATCATCATGTGTAAGCTTTCAGTGGGCACCTGCAGGTTGGGAGGGATTAAATGAGCAGAAGAGCTGTTTGACATGTGTTGGAGAAATTCTCCTTTCACATCCATCTGTGTAGAGCCTCCCTTTGGTTTACTTTATTAGTTTTTCCCCAGGCCTGAGTTAACAGACTCCTCCTCGTTTTCACTGTTTCCTGTGTCCAGCTGTTTCTCCCAGTGGTCTGTGTTGGTTTAACTGGGGCCAGGACTGCACATTCTGTAGTAGTCTGCATATCTGCTACAGCCTTCCCAGCTCAGTGACCAAAGGTAGAGCACAGGAAAAGCTTATTTGCCTCAATATTTTACAAAGATATGTGTGTGATAGAATGCTTTTGCCTGCAGTTTGACAGCAAAATTAAAGATTAAATGTGTTTACCTTCTCTACTGAGTCCCTGTAGTTACTGAGATGTCTCTAAAAGTATGAGCTTATCAGGAAATACTTCTTTCAAATTTTAATTATCTTGGGAATTTGCACTTTGTTTTAAGAGAAAAGTAAGTCATAATTTCCACTCAGTGAAATTGCATTTGATTTTATAAACATGAACAATATCAGACCACTTTATTGGATATCTCAGACATGCATTGCAGTATCCTGCTTTAATTGGAATAGCACATTAATAAAGACAGCAGTTTTCGCACATTAAGTTTTGGAATTGCACAGATGGGAGATAACATTTTTAGGCATTTTGACCTTCCCTTGCTATGTGAAATAGGCAGTTTTATCTTTTTGATGTAAAGGTTTAGTAGTTCTCCAAGATAAATTTGGTTGTGCAGAGAGGCTGAGGATGCCCCATGCCTGGAAGTGTTCAAGGTCAGATTGGACAGAGCTTGGAGCAACCTGGTCTAGTGGAATGTGTCCCTGCCCATGGTAGTATGTTGCAACAGGATGACCTTTAAGGTCCCTTCCAACCCCAACCATCCTGTGATTCTGTGATAGACCTCGATATAGGGTTGGCAGGATATGTCTGTTTTACAGAAGATGAACAGTCTCTCCCACCAAATACGTGACCATTCTAGATACCCTTTGCCTTGGTGCCTGTTTCTTTTCAAAGTCAAATTTTAAATTTGTTGTTGTTTGTTTGTTTTTTCTCCTGTAGGTTTTTAATGATCCTATTCATGGGCACATTGAATTGCATCCCCTGCTTATTCGGATCATCGACACCCCTCAATTCCAGCGCCTCCGGTACATCAAGCAGCTGGGTGGCACCTACTTTGTTTTTCCAGGAGCCTCTCACAACCGCTTTGAACACTCCCTAGGGTAAGTGGTGGTTCTGGCACACACCTCTCTGGCATCTGGATGTCCCTGAAATTGGTTCTGCTGCTGGGGAGTGCCAGCCAGGGGGCATTGCTGTCTGAGCGTTGGTGAGAACTGCTGGGGGTGTGTTCTGGTCTCAAGTGTTCCTGGATATCCTGTGTGATTGTGGGCTGTTCCCTTGAACTTCTTCTAGTAAAGACAGATAAACAAACCTACAAGATTAATCAATATTAGATTTCCTTCCCCACCCTTTATTATTCTAAGAATAATGTTAGCCAAAAACTGTAAATGCTTTATGTTCCCCCAGTCAAAATACAAGTTTTAAAGCATAAACTTAGTGAGTGTACCGCAGCTACTCTTATGATCTGCCAGACAGTTGTAATCCCCACTCATCATCTAGCACAGGAAAGTCCGTTTGATCTGTAATGTTTGCCTTTGTAGGTAGATGTGCTTCCTGCAATCAATGGCAGGTTGTCAGGCTGATAGCTGTAATTCCGTTAAGCAGAAATATGATGGACACAAGGATTCATAGAGTGTTGCTCGGTCATTCATACTCCTCAGGAAAGCTGGTGAATGACAAATTTGAGCTTGTTTAAAGGGTATATCTCAAGGGGCAGTGAAATTAAGCTAGTAAGTGTTTTTTATTCAGGTGATCTGGCCAGCCTAAGGTTGCTTTTGTTGGTGCTGAAATTTTGTGGATTAGATCTGGCTTACTTATAACGAGATTCACATGGCTGTTTGCAAAAGGGTCAGATAAATGAGGCAGCCTGAATTGATTGTATTTGGTAAGCCAAAAAGATAGAAACGTGGTTGAATATAAACAAAGTTTTCACAACAGAAGTCTGAAAACTCCAGTTGTATCAGCAACTTTTCTTTTGAACAGTTCCATTGATCTGTCAAGTTAAATTTAGGACAGTTGTTCTCCACTTGTATATAATTTCAAATATTTCTACAGTGTTATGTGGTAGACAGGGACAGGCGTTTCGCAAGATCTCGGGATGTGACAGAAAGATAGGGCCCCTTCTCTCATCATCTTCTATGCTTATCTCATCACTTCCTGTAGTATCTTATCACCCTCCCTGGTATGCGACCCCCCTAACTCTTGGTACTNTCTTTCCTGCAACACGGCTCGGGGCTTTTAGAGGGCCGGGGACTTTTTAACAACCTGAATCTCGGCAAGGAATCGAAACCGAGAGTCATAGAAAGCCTTGTCTTGCTTTAAGCTGTTCTGAAAGGGGAACTGTTGAGGCAAGTGGTGCAGAGGTTATGAACAGTTTACGGGAGTATGTGCCATATATTTGCTCCTGCTGGTTTTGTGTCATGAGAACAGAGGGTCTTGTTCCAAAAATGGGACTACATCAAATCTCAAATCTAAAATGAACAAGAAGAAGAGAAATAATTGTCATGAGCTATTATTAAAGCAGCAGTTTGAAAAAAAGTACCAAATGCTTTGGTGACTGTTGTGGACCTTTGTAGTTTGCCCTGACTGGAATTCAAGGATTCAGTGTAAGCTGAGGTGCTTCAAGATTGTGTCAGTGGTGCAGTGCTGTTCCCATACACAGCTACTGTGGAGTTGTTCGTTATGAAATACTGCAGGATGCTGTAGAGTCTCTGTGTTTTGGGCATGGTATCCCATTTGGGCATGGTATCCCATGCTTTTTTGCTTTCAGAGGACTACAACTACTACAGGAAGAAGTTTGTGATTCTCTCGCAGGTCAGGATTTGGGTATTCCTTGTATGCTGCCTTTCAGACAAGAGCTGTGACTTAATGGAGCAGAATAGAATAGGAGAGCTTCTCTTTTTCTGTTCATCCTAAACTACTGCTATATTTCTTTCTTTTCCCTCTGCAACAGGGTTGGCTACCTTGCAGGATGTCTGGTTCGTACACTGAAGGAGAGACAACCAGAACTGAATATAACCCAGCGAGACATCCTCTGTGTAGAAATTGCTGGGCTTTGTCATGATTTGGGTAAGGAACACCTAAGATGGGTTGTTGCTATTGGAATGCTAACCAGTATGAAAAGCTGACTGTGAGGTCAGAACATGTGAGTTGTTTTGGGCTGCTCAGTGCATGGCCATATTCCAAGACAGGTTTTATCTGTTTGGTTTGGTCTGGAGTACATCTGTGGAGACAGTTCCACTTGAATCTGTAGCCACTCTTACCTAGTGTTTTGTCCTGTTTCCAAATGGTGGTTAAGAGTTCTGCCCTCGGTGGCTGAAGTGTCCACTTTCTTCTGTGATTTCTCCAGGTCTCTTAAAACATTTCAGAATGAAGGTTAGTGTTCCTTTCAAAAACTGTAACATTTATTTCATAATTATTTCTTTTCTTCAGAGCTCACACAGAGTAATTAATATTCTCAGTGTTGTTGCAGTACTTGCCTGTGGTGTAGGTGCTGGAACTGGCTGTTAAGTGCAGTAGTTCTTAAAGTATCTTAAGAAAGTGTACTTGTTATACCTGAGCCTTCCTCATAAAGGATGAATAAGGAATTATCTGATGGTTGCACTGAGAGAGTTGTGGTTACAGGCTCGATGTCCAGGGGGAGCCCAGAGATGAGTGACCCATGTGGGGGCTGGTGCTGTTGGATTTCTCTGTCGGTTATGGGGACAGTGGGATCGATGCACCCTTGGGCAGCTTGCCAACAACACCAAGCTGTGTGGTGTGGTCACATGCTGGAGGGAAGGGATGGGGCATCCAGAGAGACCTGGACAGGCTGAAGGGGCAGAGAGTGGACTGAGAGCAGCCCTCAGAAGAATTTGGGGGTGTTGGTGGGTAAGAGGCTGGGAAGGACCAGAGGCAGCCCAGAATCCCCCATGTGCTGGGCTCATCCCCAGCATGGGCAGAGGTGAGGGGAGCATTCAGGTGCTCAGGTGAGACTTCACCTGCAGAGCTGCCACCAGCTCTGGGCCCCAACGTAAGGATGGAGTGCTGCTGGAGTGAGGCCTTGGAGATGCACCAAGAGCTGAAGCCCCTCTGCTCTGGAGCCAGGCTGGGAGGGCTGGGGGTGTTCAGCCTGGAGGAGAGAAGGCTCCAGAGAGGCCTTAGACCACATAAAAGGAGTTCCAGGAGAGCTCAGAGGGACTTTGGACAAGGGCTTGGAGTGACAGGATAAGGAGGAATGGTTTCCCACTAGCAGCAGGCAAGGTTAGGTGGGATAATGGGAAGAAATTCTTCCCTGTGAGGATGGGGAGGCCCTGGCACAGGTTTCCCAGAAAAGCTGTGGCTGACCTGAGAAGTGTCCAAGGCCAAGTTGGACAGGGCTTGGAGCAGCCTGGGATAGTGGAAGGTGTCCCTGCCTTGCATGGCAGGAGCCTGAATGAGATGATCTTTTATGTCTGTTCCAACCCAAACCAGTCTAAGACTCTGTGATATGTCAAGAAAAGCCAGATACAGGAGAATTCAGATCCTAAGCTTGCTCAAGAAATTTTTTGCTGACAACTATGTCCCAGACTAAACCTGTGTAATCTTTATGTTTAAGGTCATGGGCCATTTTCACACATGTTTGATGGAAGATTTATTCCACTCACTCGTCCGGATTTGAAGTGGAAGGTAGGCTTTTCACTATTAAAATAAAAATACAAACTTGATATTTTCAGAGGCTCAATAATTAATCTTCAAAGAGTTCCAGTGCTTGTGAGGCTATAGTGGTCATCTGGCCTTATGTTATTGCATCATTTTGATGGCTTAATTGAAAACCAGAATGTTGTTTTCTCATCTAGTGATGATATTCTTGTTTCTGCTGCGCTGATCGTTTCTGGCCAGCATTGTGCCTTAAAATGCATATTGAGAGCTTTCTACAGAATATATTTTACATTTGCAAAATACCAACTGGCAGCTTCCTTTCCAGTATAATGTTTTAGTCCAAGGCCACGATATTCAATAGTGTTTAGAATTCAAACTTTCCATTTTTGGAAAATGTTGAACAGAGTTTCAACAGTTGTTTACTGTGCAATACAGTCCTTTTCACCCTCTCTGTTTGTGATTTCTTAGCAAAATCAGATGAACAAACTGGTTAATCTTTTACGCAGCAAAATTGATTATTTTGTCTTTTAGCATTGTAACTGCCTTGCTGCTGTTTTTCAACTCACAGAATTAATAGCTCTCTGCTGAAGAGTGTGTTTCTGGACTCTGTAGACCAGGTGATTTCCTGTTCTGTTTAATGCAGAATGACTAGGAAAGCACCCAGGTGCTGCACTTCACACCAGCCTGCCCATGTGCCCTGCTAGGCAGTGCTGGTGACTTGGAGTAAAGCTGTGACAGTGCAGGGAAGATGCTTAAACTATGTAATACAATCTTTGGATGCGTTTTTTTCACAGCATGAAACTGCTTCTGTTCAAATGTTTGAGCATTTG
Source organism: Illadopsis cleaveri (assembly GCA_013399915.1). Lineage (NCBI taxonomy): Eukaryota > Metazoa > Chordata > Aves > Passeriformes > Timaliidae > Illadopsis > Illadopsis cleaveri. Next base: position 407,891 of record VXBB01016397.1, on the reverse strand, counting down.
ATCACTTCCAATAAACTTGAAGAAGTCATGAAGTTTTATGGTCTTGTTCTGGAGGAAGATATGTTCTTCATCAAGGAACAAATAGGAGGGCCTATAGATGAAACTGCCTGTGTGAAATCGGTGAGTCAGTGTGCTGCTCCTGTGGTTATCCCAAGAAATGTCTTTGTTTCACTGAAAGAACAGATAATTTTCATTTCTGCTATATGTTACTTCTGGCTGTATGAAGTTCTTGGAATCTTGTCACGATGCTGGAGGAGTTTTGTGTTTATTTCTTGCAGTGTTGGCAGATGTGTTCTCCATGAGAATTCTTACCCAAAAGCCTCCAGGTCAGAGGAAGGCTGTAGAAAGTTACTTGTATTTAGGGAACCCAACTGGTGACTGGGATCCACTCAAGGGTACTGAAAGAGTTGGAAGAAGTGTTCACCAAGGTATTTCCCATAATTTACCTGCAGTCCTGGGTGGTCCCAGTTGACTGGAAATCAGCAAATGTGACTCCATGTACAAGGGTCAGAAAGATGATCCAGGGAACTACAGAGCTGTCATCCTGACCTTGGTGCTAGGAGAAGGTCATGGAGCAGATCATCCAGAGTGCCATCATACAGCATGTACAGGACAACCAGGGAATCAGGCCCAGCCAGCCTGGGTTTAGGAAATCCAGGTCATGCTCAGCTGAAGGGCAGGAAGGCTTTACAGAGGGATCTGGACAGATTGGATCAACGTGCCCAGGCCAATTGTGTGAGGTTCCACAATGCCAGATGTTGGGTCCTGCCACAGGCTGGGGACAGGGCAACTGGAAAGTGGCCAGGCAAAAAAGAGGTGCTGTTTGGTTGACAGTGGCTGAAAATGAGCCTGACGTGCCCAGGTGGGCAAGAAGCCAATGACACATGGCCTGTTCCAGCCATAGTATGGCCAGCAGGACCAGGACAGTGACAGTGCCCATGTGCTGGGCACTGCTGAGGCCACAACTCAAATTCTGGGATCAGTTTTGGGCCCCTCACTTGAAGAAAGACACTGAGGTGCAATGGAGAAGGGCAGTAGTGCTGGGGAAGGGTCTGGAGCACAAGTATGATGAGGAGCAGCTGAGGGAGCTTGTGGGGCCTGGAGTAAAGGGGGCCTCCCCCAGTCTGGATAACAAAACTGGGCACTGGCAGCAATGAGGCAGTGAGCAATCCGAGCCTGGCACAAGTGCCAGAGCCACAACAGCTTTGATGACAGCAGCAAAATGCTTGGATTTATTGCAGTAGCAAACATAGAGGCAGGGATAAGACTTGAAGAAATTGAGTTGCCTCAAGAGGCAAGTGAGAAGAGATGGTGATTGTTAATCATTGCGGCTCTATGAAAGACTTAAGTCCTCTCCCCTTGTTTTACACTTCACGGCTTTTGTCATCTCTTCAAGGACACTCATTCAGTTGCCACCAGAGTCAAGAACTGGTAGCAGCTGAAGTCAGTGGGAGATCTGCCAGGGCAATCTGGTCCTAATCAGAATTTACACGTAGTGCCAAACAAGTAACCCACAAGTGTTCACTCTTGCCCATTGTTTTCTGCTGTGGGAGTGGGTAGCAATCTCATGGCAAGTACAAGGAACTTGGCATAGCGAAATTGAGTCTGAGATCCTACAGGAAGAGGACGTTCATTTACAAAACCTGCAAGCTGATTTTTATCCCACTGGGCTTATTTGCACACAAATCTTGGTGCCTGCCACTAGCATTGGTCTTGTGCCAGATTCTTTCCCCATGTCTGGTTTGCCTTGTTTGGATTCTGTGCCTGTTTTCCAGCAGGATACCAGGAAGAGGAGTGCCACACACGATACATGGCAGCACCCTCCTGGTGTTAGGCAGCAGATTGCACTGGCAGGCTGTGCACTGTGGTGCAGGCGTCTGTCACGACATGGACAGTGGGTGTTCAGGCACCAGACGTAAAGTGTCCTGAACATGTTGCAGTACCAGAGCTCTTTGTGATCATGGTATTTTTATCCATGATGTGCATTTTTCCTGCTGCTTCCACGTGTTTCCATTGCTATTCATGTCAGTTTTAGTATTTCTGTATTGCAGGTAGCATGGAAGCCATGTTTGCATACAATGTTTTCCACTTTCAGAATTTCAAACCACTTTATGGCATTTTTTTAGGTGAAGGATTTATAAATTTTCAAGAAAATGTGCACCTTTTATTATTTTGGTGTTCATTGCCTGTTTGCCTTATGGCTGAATTGTCCCTTGTGAAGTAGGAGTTTAAGTAGCTGACTATCAAACAATTTTTGCTTAAAACATCTAAGTGTTTTTAAACTTTGTTCTATAAAGTTGTAGATTGCAGAAGATTTCAGGACAGTGACATGTTTGTGTATTTAATTCCCTGAGAAATAAATCATTCCAAAATTTCCTCTCTTTGTTGATATGCTCTTTTTTTTTTTTTAACATTTCAAAGCTGCAGACTTTCTTTTAGTAGCATGATGGACAATGAATACTTGTGTTCATGGGTTTTATTCTTCCTGAGATTCAGAGAAGACAGCTGCTTAGGCCCTGTTCTGGATTTCTAATGCCTGATAGCTTCTGGAAGTTCTTTCCTTGCCTTTGTGTTCTTTACTACCTCAGTGTTGGATGTTTATCACAAGCAAAGTCAAAGTGTATTCCCACTGTCTTTAAAAAGCTGTTTGACATTGTTGGTGCACTTTAATTTCTTGTTGTTTCTGATGTTTTTTTTCCTGACTCCCCTGTCAGTGGCCCTACCGTGGTCGACCAAAGGAGAAGAGTTTCCTCTATGAGATTGTAGCTAATAAAAAAAATGGCATTGACGTTGACAAGTGGGATTATTTTGCAAGGTACAAATCTTACATTTTATTATGAATTCCTATTGACAAAATACTACTGTATGTACAAAAATGATCATATTGCTAAACACTCTGTGGAATATTTCTAGGGATTGCCATCATCTTGGAATCCCAAATAATTTTGACTATAAGCGATTGCTTATCTTCACTCGGGTCTGTGAAGTGGAAAACCAGAAGCACATCTGTACCCGTGACAAGGTGAGCAGTGTGTGGCATCTGGGGGGGTTAGAGCACCTGGGGGCACACAGGGGAGCTGCACCCCATGGCTGGGGGTCCTAGGGGTCCTGCCCCATGCTCCCTTAACCCAAGAGGGAGAGAAGTAGTTGCTGCTCTGAAAGTTTTTCTCAGAAGCTCCTGTTTGGAGGAGGGGCAGAGCAAACTACTGTTTGAAAGGATTTGTGACAGATCCTGTCAGGGGAGACTCTACAGACCTGTCAGATCTGCATGATCCTGCTCCAGGTCTGCTGTCAGCAAGTCTGCTGGGCAGGAAGTGAATGTGGCTGTGGTGAGGGGTTGCTAAAGGGATGAGGAGTCCCCTTCACTGCCAGGCTGCCCGGGCTCACTGTCAGCACTTTGCCCTCTTACGGTGGCCTGAGCCAGTTTTAAAATTTGGAAATTGTGAATAGTAATCATTCTGCTTTATGCTCTGACCCGGAGGAGGCAACTACTTTGGTTAATTGATTGATTGTTTTAATCTTCCCATTAAGACAGTGGCAAAAGTAAATGCTGATAGGGTTTTTTTGATTCAGGAAGTTGGAAATTTGTACGAGATGTTCCACACCCGGAATTGTCTGCACCGGAGAGCATACCAGCATAAGACTGGCAACATCATTGAAATAATGCAAGTATATTTTTCTTTCCTTACTTTTCAATTTATTTTTAAATTCTTGAAACAATTCATGTCCATTTGGAATATTCAGAAAATCAATAAGGTGTGACAGAATAAAAGCCACTTCTGAGTCTTTTCACAAGACTTAATGCTTAGAGTGTCGTAGAGGCTGTGGTTAACAAAGCAAACAAAAACAGAAAGAGAGGAGGACAAAAACATCCTTCTACGTAAAATTAAATTAGAGGAAAATTACTAAATGGCTGAAGAAGCACAGAACCAGGGTGTGCTTAAAGAATTTAAACAGCTGACTGCTGAAGTCAGATCTTTATCTGCAAGTTAGAGACCATTTAGCTCGAACTGCCTGGTTACTAGAGCAAGGTTACTAACAGACTGAAGCCATGAATGGGCTCATGTAGCTCAGCTGAGGCTTGGCTTTGTGTTTGTAATGCAAGATTTGTTCAGGACCAACTTAGCTGCCTACCTGCTGTTTTACCTCTCTTGTTGATGTCTATAGAATTTTCCCTATAACATTATTCTTTTTACTTTTCTTGAGAATCAGAAATACTTGTATCCCCAAATATTTCTTCCTTAGGGTCCTGTCTGCTGGGTAACTGTCTGTTGAGTTTGGTAAAAAAGGATGTTAAGGATTACACAGTACAAGAGTGATTTGGATTGCTTTCATTTCATAAATTTCAGCTTCTGATTTAGGGATCCTCTAAAAGTCAGACTAAAAATGCTCAGGTTTGACAGTACCTACATATGATGAGTAAACCACATATTTTAGTTTAGAAAAACTCAGTTCTTGGCTTCCTTCTTATAGCAACCTTTCCAAAAGGGTGTCCAAGCTGGAAATGACAGCAAGGTACATGGAAATCTGGAAGAACTTCATCTTTAGAACATCATATTTTCTCATCTGAAAATACTACATGTTTGTAGTTTTGATGTTTTCCCTTTACAATGCTTTGTACCCTCTCAGCTAACTCAGGAAGCAAGGAGTCTGTAAAAGAGTGTGGTCATCTGTGAGGAAGCCTTGCTGCAGCTGTGGGACCATGTCACTGTTTTGCAGGGTTCTGCAATTGTCTCAGCGGTGCTAAACACAGTCTGAAGCAGAACAAAGTGAATTTGCTCAATCATCTAAAGGTTACATTCTGTTCTGAACCTATCTTCAGTAAATCTTTGTTGGAATGTGCAGTGACAGCATGGAGACAAGATGTTGCAGTGATCAGTGTCTGCTGTGTGCTAGGGACAGAGTTTCATCTGTTGTCTTCTGTTTATAACATACTAATTTGTTTCATTTTGCCTGTTGACCAGTGAGGTGTTTCAAAACTATATTATCCTAAAGTTGTAATTTTGTCTCAAATTAGGATAACAGAAGCCTTTCAAAAAGCAGACAAATTTTTTGAAATAAGAGGCTCTGGAGGAAAAGTGTATCGGATTTCTACAGCAATGGAGGACATGGAAGCCTACACTAAACTAACTGGTATGAGGTCTCAGAATTATTTTTTTAAGTAAAAGAGCATGAGTACCTGTTAAAATGCTGTTTTTACTGCTTTTATGCACAGAAGCTGGGGCAGGCCTGGCCTCTCTAATGCTTGTGCTCTCAAGTCTCACTGGGAGAGCAAGACTTTCTAGTTTAAANCACAGAAGCTGGGGCAGGCCTGGCTTGTCTAATGCTTGTGCTCTCAAGTTTCTCCCACACTTCTATGTTAAAAGAGAGATAGAAAGAAACACCAACTTTATGTTCCATCTGTGTTCCGATCAGCAGTGTTAGAAGGTCCCACCTGTGCCCTGAGTTTGTTGCACTTGTCACAAGTGGGATATAAGTGAGCTCTAAGTGATACTACAGGTGGCTCAGCCAGGTGAAGTACTGAATGTGTGTTGTGCTGTGAAGCTATTCCCAAAGCAGGTTCCAAACAGCTCTCATGGGGTCTCAGGGTTGCTGCCCTGCTTGCCTGCCTCTCCTGGTCTGTGCTGTGGGGCCTCAGTGTTTCCCTTGTTGTGTTCAGAGCTGCAGTGTGGGCCAGGGAACCCCACTGCTCCAGGGCTCTGTGGCTGGCTCTGTGCATGCAGGGCTGGGGTGCTGCAGGCCCTGCTCAGGGCTGCTCTTGATTACTGGCAGCTCTTGCAGCACCTGTCAGCTACAGCTCACCAGGACTTCCAAGCCAACTCTCCTGAGTTTCCATCACCAAACCTTAGCTGGCCAACAGAGAGACTAAAGAACTTCTGGTTTTGGTCCATGTATGAAGTGACAGGGCCTGAGAGCACTGTTGCAGAGAATCCTGTGTGCCTTAGCCTTTATTATGCTAAAGGCCTTCTGCTGGCAGTCCTTCTTATGCCACAGTCATCTGCAGTCTGACCACACACCTGCTGCTGCGGTGAGGAGCTGTGTGTCCCGTCTGTCATTGTGTACCTCTGCTCAGGGCAGGACAAGGGAGGCTGGCTTTGAGGGGCAGTAGCTGTCGGGGAACGTGAATTGCATTGCTGATCAATGGAAGGCTGGGCAGAAAGGAGAGAACTGAGGTGAAGTTGTCCCTGGGCTGGGCCTTTTCCTGGGGGCCATCTGGCCTGGCAGGTCCTGCTGTAACTACCTACTTACCTTTGGTACCTGGTGAGGAGCACAGCTCAGGGCAAGGACAGCAGGGCTGTGCTTAGCCTCTCACAGTCTGCCATAGCAAGGAGCTGCTTGCTGGGACCATCTGTTCAGCAAGGAGGGCTGAACAGCAGGGAGAGTGATGTGAGGAATGTACCAGCATCAGATGTATAGTGGAACGTGAAGGACAAGTATATTCTCTTAAACCTTCTTCCTGCCTCTAGTGCTATGGAAGGTAGGATTTTTCTTTTTTTTTTTTCTTTTCACTCAGGGAATTTTCTATTTGTTGCCTAAGAGATGGGAACATAGTTAAGAGAGACAAAAGATGTAGCCAAGGAGGAGAGGGAAGGGTGCAGTTTGCTACGATCTATGAGCTGGGGGGCTTTCTCTTGGGAAGTACAGAGATACCAGGAGACTTTGGCTGGGGGGTGAGGGGCTGGGCTC